>JARQOD010003056.1:0-41449 GCA_033576555.1 Oophaga sylvatica
GCTACCATGGCTGCAGGCGCAGAATCCTACGATTAACTGGGAGACCAAGGAATTACACTTTCCGGAGAAACAGATGAGTCAAGGATTTCAGCTTGCTCTGTTCCTAAAGGAACCATGTCAGTCCCTGAACTACCAGCTGTATACCAGGACTATGTGGATTTATGTGACAAGAAGAACGCTGATCAGCTTCCTCCTCACCGTCCATATGATTGTCCAATTGAATTATTGCCTGGAGCCGAGATACCTTTTGGTAAGATCTACCCCCTAGCGGGGCCCGAGCTAAAAGCTTTGAAGGATTATATAGACGAAAATTTAGCCAAGGGCTTCATACGCCCCTCTTCATCTCCCGCAGGTGCACCCATCTTCTTTGTGAAGAAGAAAGATGGATCTCTGAGACCCTGCATAGACTATAGGGAACTCAATAAGGTTACTATTAGAAACCGTTATCCATTGCCTTTAATCCCTGAGTTGTTGGAGAGAGTGCGGCATGCCAAAATTTTCTCTAAACTGGATCTCCATGGGGCCTATAACTTGGTCCGTATTAGACCTGGGGATGAATGGAAGACTGCTTTCAGGTCACGCTATGGACACTTTGAATATCTAGTTATGCCTTTTGGTCTGAGTACCGCCCCAGCCACTTTCCAACACTTCGTGAATGATATCTTCAGGATCTCCTAGATACATTTGTGGTGATTTATCTGGATGATATTCTAATTTTTTCTAACTCCACAGAGGAACATCATGGACATGTGAGAATGGTCTTAGAACGCCTAAGAGAAAACCATCTCTACATCAAACTTGAAAAATGTGAATTCCATAGGACCGAAATTCAATTTCTGGGGTATGTACTATCTACGCAAGGGATTAGTATGGATGGAAGCAAGACCCAAGCCATCAAGGATTGGCCAATTCCTAGAAATGTGAAGGAGGTGCAGCGTTTCATCGGGTTTGCCAACTTCTATAGACGTTTCATTAAGAATTTTTCTGAGGTAGTGTCACCTATCACCCAACTTACCCGGAAACAGTCTAGGTTCTCCTGGACCCCGCAAGCTCAGGAAGCATTTTCCTGTTTAAAGGATAAATTTACCACCGCACCTATCTTAGTACATCCCAACCCCGAGCTTGCCTTCATAATAGAGGTGGATGCTTCAGACTGTGCCGTTGGAGCTATACTCTCTCAGAGAACAGGTGAGAAGAATGTCTTGCATCCCTGTGCCTTCTTTTCCCAGCAGTTGTCTTCGGCTGAGAGGAACTACGATGTGGGCAATAGAGAATTGTTGGCCATTATTGCCGCCTTCAAGGAATGGAGACACCTTCTTCAGGGAGCTGCACAGCAAATAGTCGTCCTGACAGACCATCGTAACCTTGAATTTATCAGGTCGGCTAAGTGCCTGACTCCTCGCCAGGCTCGCTGGAATCTTTTCCTAAACCAATTTTAAACCAATTTAATTTTGTCATTTCTTATAGACCAGGATCGCGCAATGGAAAGGCTGATGCACTCTCTAGGATTCATTCAGCAGAGACACGTCCACTTACTCCTCCTAAGACTATTCTTCCTGACTCTAGATTCCTGGGAGTGATTCATAATCAAGACCTACTTAAGGACATCAAGGAAGCATACCATGCGGATTCTTTGTTGGCTCAACCCCCAAGGGACGTAAGTCTTGTCTTTAAGAATGGTGTGTGGATTCAGGGACAACGTCTGTATATACCTGAAACAGTCAGATTGAGAGTATTGCAACTCATCCACGATTCCAAGATAGCCGGGCATAGGGGAATTCTAAAGACACAAGAATTTCTTTCTCGTTTCTTTTGGTGGCCCACTTACAGGAAAGATGTCTTAAACTATGTCACTTCATGTGAAGTCTGTGCAAGATGCAAAACACCTCGCTCCTCACCAACTGGTCTGTTGCAACCTCTTCCCACCCCGTCCCGCCCGTGGGGATCCATTTCTATGGACTTCATTGTGGAGTTACCAACCTCTCAAGGGAAGAACAACATTCTAGTGGTGGTTGACCGTCTAACAAAGGCAGCTCATTTTATCCCTTGTGTCGGCTTACCCACTGCAAGACAGACATCAGACTTGATGATTAAGAATGTGTTTCGCTTACATGGAGTACCGGATGAGGTCATTTCGGATCGAGGGGTGCAATTCACTTCAAGGTTTTGGCAAAATTTCTGTGCAGCATTGGACATTAAAGTAAACCTTTCTTCTGCTTTTCATCCCCAGACTAATGGACAGACAGAACGAACCAATCAGACCCTGGAGCAGTATCTCCGCTGTTTTATCTGCCACCTACAGGATGATTGGGTGGATCTACTTCCACTGTCTGAGTTCTCTTATAACAACTCTCAGAGCGCCTCCACTAAGCAGTCTCCTTTTTACTCCAATCTAGTTATCATCTTAACATTCTTCCTCGATTTCCCATAGATACGCCCTTGCCGGCAGTGGCTGAAAGAATCACTTCTTTACAAAAGAATATGGACCTTCTAAAGGAAAATCTAGAATTGGCTCAGGAAAGGTACAAGAAAGCAGCAGATAAATTTCGTAAACCTGCACCAGCTTTCAAGGTAGGAGATTTGGTCTGGCTGTCAACCAGAAATCTTAAGTTAAAGATTCCATCGTCTAAATTGGGACATAAGTACATTGGACCTTATAAGATCAATAAGATTATAAGTGCTGTTGCTTGTCGTCTTCAACTGCCCAGAACTATGAGAATCCACCCTGTCTTTCATGTATCCCTACTAAAGGCTGCAACACCCAATACGTTTCCTGGACGTTCTTCTCCTTGCCCTGACCCAGTGCTGGTCGATGGTCAGGAAGAATTTATGGTGGAAAGGATTCTAGATTCCAGGTTGTACAGAAATCAGTTGCAATATTTGATTAAATGGCAGGGCTACCCAGTGGAGGACAACTCATGGGAACCAGTCAATAATGTAAATGCTCCTCGCCTGCTCCGCCAGTTTCATCAGAGGTACCCTGACAAGCCTGGTCTGAGGTCATCCGGAGGTTGTCCCTAAGGGGGGAGTAATGTAAGGTTCTTTGTCTCTGTTGACATGTTCCTTGAAACTCAGTTTTCCGTCGGCCATTTTGCTTTCTGTCTTTCTGCAGCTCTTGCCCTCAGTTAATATGGAGTTTCCAGTTTTCATGTTCCCGCCCTGATTCTTCCCTCTTGCTTCTTAAGCAGCCTCAGCTGAACAATCAGTGCTCCTGAATCAAGCCTCAGTCAGTCTGTGACCTGACTCCTGGAAGCCTTGGACTTGTACTCCAGCTATTCCCTACTGAGGAACCTTGGAACACTTTTGGACTCTGGAAACCTGCTGTTTGGTGAATCCATGTTTGCAGAGGAATTACGGTACAGAGAAGAGATCCTGAACCTGCTTTGGAGATTTATTGTAGTGCTTGAAGTTACTCTGGCCTGCTGTGTCTCCTGTCGCTGTTCCTGCAAACTGTGTGAACTTTTCAGCATGCTTGTATGAAGTAATACAAGTCATTTCATTTCAACCTATGTCTCCTGTGTTTCCTCGCACCCAAGCACAAGACGCTATAGGAACTGTACACTATACATGACAGTGGGTTTTTCTGTCATTAAACGAGGGGAACCAACAATTTTGACTACGTGTGTAATTCTTCATGACTGATCCACGATTCGAACCAATAAACTTTCACTTTTGAATCAACCTAACAACACATTGAGCTATGAGGGAATGTGAGAACAGATTGTATTTTGTAGTATTCAGGAAGAAAAAGATTTTTCCACCACCAGGAATAAAACAGTAATAATGCAGTCACATGACAAGAATCTGCATAACTAGTTGCAAGTCAAATTTATGTTTGATAGCCGCCAGCTTCCTGCAGCAGCGAACCTGCCTCCTGGGGCACCGCTCCACCGCAGCCGCCCCGCCACAGGTAATCTACTGTAAAAGCGGACTATAAGATGCACCACCATTTTATGAAAAAAAAATGTTTTTCTATTTTCGTCCCCAAAATTTGTCATGCATCTTATGATCTGGTGTGTCTTATTATCTGTAAAATACGGTGTTGTGTGTGTGTGTATATATATATATATATATATATATATATATATATATATACAGTACAGACCAAATGTTAGGACACACCTTCTCATTTAAAGATTTTTCTGTATTTTCATGACTATGAAAATCGTACATTCACACTGAAGGCATCAAAACTATGAATTAACACATTTGGAATTATATACTTAACAAAAAAGTGTGTAACAACTGAAAATATGTCTTATATTCTAGGTTCTTCAAAGTAGCCACCTTTTGCTTTGATTACTGCTTAGCACACTCTTGGCATTCTCTTGATGAGCTTCAAGAGGTAGTCACCAGAAATGGTGTGCCCTGTCAGGTTTAATAAGTGTGATTTCTTGCCTTATAAATGGGGTTGGGACCATCAGTTGTGTTGTGCAGAAGTCTGGTGGATACACAGCTGATAGTCCTACTGAATAGACTGTTAGAATTTGTATTATGGCAAGAAAAAAGCAGCTAAGTAAAGAAAAACGAGTGGCCATCATTACTTTAAGAAATGAAGGTCAGTCAGTCCGAAAAATTGAGAAAACTTTGAAAGTGTCCCCAAGTGCAGTTGCAAAAACCATCAAGCGCTACAAAGAAACTGGCTCACATGAGGACCACCCAGGAAAGGAAGACCAAGAGTCACCTCTGCTTCTGAGGATAAGTTTATCCGAGTCACCAGCCTCAGAAATCGCAGGTTTACTGCAGCTCAGATTAGAGACCAGGTCAATGCCACACAGAGTTCTAGCAGCGGAAACATCTCTACAACAACTGTTAAGAGGAGACTTTGTGCAGCAGGCCTTCATGGTAAAACAGCTGCTAGGAAACCACTGCTAAGGACAGGCAACAAGCAGAAGAGACTTGTTTGGGCTAAAGAACACAAGGAATGGACATTAGACCAGTGGAAATCTGTGCTTTGGTCTGATGAGTCCAAATTTGAGATCTTTGGTTCCAACCACCGTGTCTTTGTGCGACGCAGAAAAGGTGAACGGATGGACTCTACATGCCTGGTTCCCACCATGAAGCATGGAGGAGGAGCTGTGATGGTGTGGGGGTGCTTTGTTGGTGACACTGTTGGGGATTTATTCAAAATTGAAGGCTTACTGAACCAGCATGGCTACTACAGCATCTTGCAGCAGCATGCTATTCCATCCGGTTTGCGTTTAGTTGGACCATCATTTATTTTTCAACAGGACAATGACCCCAAACACACCTCCAGGCTGTGTAAGGGCTATTTGACCAAGAAGGAGAGTGATGGGGTGCTACGCCAGATGACCTGGCCTCCACAGTCACCAGACCTGAACCCAATCGAGATGGTTTGGGGTGAGCTGGACCGCAGAGTGAAGGCAAAAGGGCCAACAAGTGCTAAGCATCTCTGGAAACTCCTTCAAGATTGTTGGAAGACCATTTCTGGTGACTACCTTTTGAAGCTCATCAAGAGAAAGCCAAGAATGTGCAAAGCAGTCATCAAAGCAAAAGGTGGCTATTTTGAAGAACCTAGAATATAAGACATATTTTCAGTTGTTTCACACTTTTTGTAAAGTGTAATGTATAATTCCACATGTGTTAATTCATAGTTTTGATGCCTTCAGTGTGATTCTCCAATTTTCATAGTCATGAAAATACAGAAAAGTCTTTGAATGAGAAGGTGTGTCCAAACTTTTGGTCTGTGCTGAATATATATATATATGCATATACTGCATGTAATTTTAATATTTATTATAAAAACCTTGTGAATACAATAGGTCATTTTGTGATGACATTGTGACCTAGATCTAATGCTATTTCGATGAATTTGGGGGTCAGCATTGTTCATGCACGTGATAGTGATTTGAGCCGAGATAACAGAGTAAGCTTATTTGCAGTCCTATGTGCAACCACAGTTATCATCATAGTATGAACTAATAGTAAAATCAATTCTTCTTCATCTGTAAATATCCACAATACATTTGTAGCACTCTCCCCTCATTGTAGCTTGCACTCGATTGAGAATAAGTCACGTAAATCGCGTTTTCAGGCTTTCCTTTCATGTCACATGAGAGGAACAGAAAGCTCTGAACACCAGATCTATAGAGTGCAGCAGGCAGCAACGATTGCCCTTGAGAAATAAGTAAAAGCCACTACAGAGTTAGCTCATTTCCTGAGCGTAAGAAAGAAAAAAACTCTCTTCCCTACAACAACAGCAGAGACTAAAGGTCTTCAGTCTCAGGAGTGCTAATAAATGGCACCGATCATCGGGCGGGGAGCCAGCGCAACTGACTGTGGCCTTTGTTCTTCACAAGGCAGTAGAGTAATTTTATTTTGCTTTGAGAGGCGGAAAGTAGTCCAAAACGAGAGATTAAAAAGAGGCAAAATAATAACATACATTAGTTAAGAGGAACCCTTAAAACATTTTGTGAAATCTGAGACGTGCCCAGCAAAGAACATGTGGGTCCGCTCAGAGAAATTAGACCTACTTCAAATGCAATCAGTTTCAAAGGCGTAAAAGTGAAGATCCAAGGATCGTTCAACCTTCGGACGATCTCCAACGGAGTCAAGTCATAATAGTCACGCAACAATACATTACAGTGCAAAGTAGAAATTTCCCGAAAATCACAGTTGTATTTTTCTTCGACTATCTACAAGAGATTAAAGCCGGATCTAATTTGTCATTTCATTATTGAAGTGTTTAGGCTACTGAATGGTTTTTGTTAGTAGAAAGTTGACGTTGGGCCAATATCAACATTGATCGAAATGATGTGGGGGTCACTTTGCAGGTCTAATACGAGCACTTAAGTCTTTGAATGTGTCCATGTTTTAATCCTATGAGGGTCTATTGTAACATGTAAGAAAAATATGGTGCATTATTCTTTCCTCAGCATTCGGTAGAAGACTTTTTGTACATATTATTAAGTAGGAAAATGGTGGACAGGACAATAGTGTATTTATAAAAATAAAAAGGAACCATTGAGCAAGCATCAAGGCACATGCATTGTTTGTGGATGACTAGTATTTGGATTCTTTGGTGGTCATCATTAGATTCAGACTCTAACAAACCCTATTTCTCCATCTCTTGAGAATGAGTATGGGGCTATGAGTCATTCTTGAGAATGAGTATGGTTCTCCTGCAGGAGAATTCTCTAGATGGTCATCCCAATGTGTGAACACCGAAAAAACTAACAAATCATGTGAAAGAAGCAGTCATCAAGCAAAACGAATGGTCATTGACACAGATTTGAGACCACAAGAATGAAAAATTGTGAAATTTAGAAAAAATTTCAGTACATGTCTGATGTGTCCAGCAGGGATTGCCAGAACCATTGTTCTGGGGTCAACTGGTGAAGAATATCTGGCCAGGACTGGAAGTGTAGTGTATCTGGGAGACACGTTTGTGACTGTTGTGCATGAACACTTTAACAAAGGAGTCAAAAGACTGGTGGAGAGATTCGGGGGACTGTTTTCTGCTGCACATCTACAAGCAGAGATATGATGGAGAATGGAGCAAAGTGTCACCATAAACCAAGGTCATTTTTAAAGCCAGGTTACAACCTCAATACCAGGACCAGCTCCATACCAGAGGTTTTGGCTAGGGATGAGTGAACCCGAACTGTAAAGTTCAGGTTCCGTGCCAGACACCTAGTGTCTGGTACTGAACCCCCGAACACAGACTTCCTACTGTACATCTGGTTTCCTGTTCAGGTTAGGCAGAATAATAAAGCGTGTTGAAAGGATGCAACACAGTCAATCAACAAGCTTTTAGGTTGTAGGTGCTTCCGGAGCAATTACAGCCATGCCAAGTATTGGCATGGCTGTGATTGGCCGGCGCACCACTTGACCCGGCCTGTATAAATGCCGGATCACAAGTGCAGCCGCCATTCTGCTCTGATTAGTGTAGGGACAGGACGCAGCTGGAGTAAGAGACAGTGTTAAGTAGTGCATTCTTACAAAAACTCACGTGTGTACTCTGCAGGTGTCTCAGGGGGAGAATTGTGCCAAACAGCCGCTGTGTGTACCCTGAACCCATATTTGTGGGAGTACTGTGCCAAAAGCTGCTGTGTGTACTCTGCAACCCCACGTGTGGGAGTACTGTTCTAGAAGCCGCTGTGTATACTCTGCAACCCCACCTGTGGGAGTACTGTGCGAAAAGCCGCTGTGTATACTCTGCAACCCCGCCTGTGGGAGCACTGTGCCAAAAGATGCTGTGTGCACTCTGCAAGACCGCCTGTGGGAGTACTGTGCCAATAGCTACTGTGTATACTCTGCAACCTTGCCTGTAGGTGCACTTTGCCAAAAAGCCGATGTGTGTACTCTGCAGCCATGTCTGTATGAGCAGAGATCATAAAAAAATAATTCTACTCTGCAGCTGTCTCTTTGCCATTTGTAGGCCAAACAAATAATTTTACTGTATCGCTGTGTCTTTTCTAGTAGTGTGGCAAATAAATAAACTCAGCAGCCGTCTCTTTGTCATTTGTAGGCCAAATAAATAATTTTACTGTACCCCTGTGTCATTTCTAGTAGTGTGGCAAATAAATAAATCTCAGCTGCAGTCTCTTTGCCATTTGTAGGCCAAACAAATAATTCACTCTGAAGCAGGATTTTTTGAGAGTAGTGTGTCTAAAAAATAATTATACTCTGCAGCCATGTGTGTGCGAGCAGTGTGCCTAGAACATAATTATAATCTGTAGCTGTGTCAATATGAGTTTTTGCCCAAAAAAATGTTATACCAAAATGCTTTCTGCCTCAGGCCCAGCTGCCACAACATTTACACAGTGGGCAGGTAGATTGGTATAAAGTCCCCGGCCTGGCCATCCTTACGTATTGTCGATTGCGTGGCCCTTTATACTGATGGTGTTGCTCAGTGCATATCTGATTTTGTCCGCAACATTTTGCAATGGCCCACCTAGAAAAGTAGTGTTGGCTGTGAACCACATACTGTGGTTCCTGTGATCCCAATGTATTGTTAGCCCTTAAGCCACTTGTGAAGCCACAAGTAGAATATTTGATCCAGCATTTGGGTGATGCACAGCTGAATTCTTCAGTGGGATGGTGTGGAGATGCTCAATGACACTGCTGGTGGTGATGCTGTCACATCCTCTCTTTGCGGGGAGCCAAATGACCCTGTTGCTCAGGAGCAGGAGTAAGAGGCTGAGACTACAGCAGAAGAGGGAGCAGGAGGAGGTTCAAATTTTTCCTGGTTTTTAAGGTGTGTACTCCACTGCAGTTCTTGCTTCGCATTCAGATGCCTCATCATGCAGGTGGTGCTCAGGTTAAGAAAATGTATGCCTCACTTCATTCTTTGTCAGCACAGAGTGCAAAAGACTCATGTCTTGTCAGGGAGCTCCATTGAGCTGTCTTTGGTGTTCTCAGTTTGTCAGCGTGGTGGGCAGTAGCAGCCGATGTACTGGCTAGTGAACGGTCGCTGTTCTTTTGCACCCTGCTCCCTCTTTTGCTATGCAGTTTGGGCGCCGTGACCACCACCTCTTCCTCCCAACTGCCCACATCTCTTAGATGACTCCATGTGGGGTTAGAGACCTCATCATGCCCATGGCATCACAACTCTCCAGTCTGTCCTTAACTCTGCTGCCCTACTAATCCACTTCTGTGCTCGCTACTCATCTGCTTCTCCCCTCTTCAAATCCCTTTATTGTCTTCCAATTGCACAACGTATCCACCTCAAGCTACTAACACTGACCTACAAAGCTGTCCACAATCTGTCTCCCCCATATATCTCTGAACTAATCTTCCAATATCTCCCACCATGTAATAGTCTGGTCCTCCCAAGATATCCTTCTCTCCTCCACAATCATTCTCTCCTCATTCCATCACCTGCAAGACTTCTCCAGAGAATCCCCTATTCTGTAGAATTCTGTGTTCCAATACATCTGATTATCCCCTGTATTCGGAAACTTCAATTTGAACTAGAAAACCCATCTCTTCAGAACAGCTTACAGCCTGCAATGACTCCGCTGCCACCTCACCAACACCAGAGCTGCTACAAACCCAGAACCTACTGTCCACTTCCCCATTATCTTGCAAGGGTAGGGTCCTCTCCCCTCTGTACCTTTCTGTCACTATTAGCTAGTTCATTGTATTTTATATTTGTGTTTTTTGTTTCCCCTTCTCAAGTACAACACTATGGAATCGTGGTGCTCTAAAATTAAATAATAATCTCCTGCAAGTGGATTGACATCAGTGCACTCAATCTCTTCCTCTTGTGGGGCAAAGTCGGGTGGATGGCCCACGGAACCTAAGCCAGCAGAGTCAGCTTTTGGTGAAGTGGAAGACAGATGCCCATGGGCCGCAGGTGCAAATCTTTCAGTAGGGCACCGGGTGGAAGACAAAGCAAAGGAACTGAAGGCACTCTCAGCCAACCAATCTAAAACCACCTCTCCTTGTCCTGGCCTCACCATTTGTCCAGAGGTACTCGTGAAATTACGCAGAATGTCCTGTCACCTGCATGCACCAGAGGAAGGTGTTTCATTTGGGTGTATAGCAAGCACAGATTGACCATGTCCTCTCTCTCCCTGCAGCAGATACACCACCAGCAGCAGCAACATGGACACATTACTTATTTGATGCTTTCCTCATTGTTTTCACCAAAGAAAGTGCATTACAATGTCTGTATTAATCACGTGGCTGTGGAACCACTGTGCGATGGTCCGTGGATAGCCGGAGTGGCGTAACTAAATGACCACCTGACTCTTTGCTAGAACCCCAGATGGTGGGGTTAGACTTGGCTCCAGATGGACGCCAGGTGGTACTCCAAGATGGACCCATGGAGCAGTGTCAGCTGACCCCCAAGGGGCACAGGAAAACAGGACCAGCCAGGAACTGGTTAGCAGGAGGGTATGGCTGGTAAATAGGTGTGGGATAAGGCACAAGCAGGACTGGTACAGGAACACAGGACAGCCACAGGTGAGGATCAGGAGAAGGACTAGGCATGGTCAGGATGGATACAGGTACTGGTTCAGCAGGACGGACAGGAACAGGCAAGCGCGGAGGACAGGATTAGAAAGCATGGCTATGGGGACATATTAACTAGCTAGCAGGAAATACCCTGATTAACTAAAGTTGCTAAAGAATCTCCCTTCCCAATAGGGGAGGATGCCTTATATACCAAACACATCTCAGCTACTGGCTGGGACGTTTTTAGCAGCACACTGGCACTTTTGGAGGCAGGGAACGCACACCTTAAGCACACTCCCAGAAGATCTGCATGCTGTGTGCAAGTTCTGGGAGGAAGCAGACACCTGGGGAGCATGGATGGGTAAAGGTACTGCCACACTACACAATCCCGCTAGCGATCTCGTTAGCGTCGCATACTAATGAGATCGCTAGCGGGATTGTTTCTATATCGCTAGTAGCTACCTAATTTAGCGATATCGTTAAGGACGCTATCGCGGTTAGCGATCTCCTTAACGACTTTAGCGGTACAAAAGTACCGCTAAATCGCTAAAAAAGGTGCCACACTAGCGATATATACTTACCCAGCGGGGCGCCAGCGACGAAAATAGGGTCCGGAACGATTCCAGCGACGAGCGAGATCACAGCAGGAAGCTCGTCGCTGGCAGCTGCCGCACACAACAACATCGCTAACGGGATCGCTAAATAGTGACGTTTTTTAGCGATCCTGTTAGCGATGTTGTTTAGTGTGGCATACCCTTAAATTAACACGCCGTTGTACCTGCAGGGGGGAGTATTGGTCTGGTGCCACTGTAAGAGCCTGTGTATAGAGAGATAGTGGCCAGCAGATTATTATGGATCGCCCGCCAGGGCAGTGGGATACTCGGTAACAGGCTGGTGTCTTAAAGGGATGTGCCACGGAAGCAGTGACCCGGTCCGTAGCCCTGGGCGTCCAATGAAAAGGGGAATATTTACAGGGGATGATAAAGAGTTTGTTTTGAAGTGTTCGTAACGCCACCTGTGGTTTCTGGTCAGAGGTGACCAGTGCTGCAGTGCAGATCCTTTGGGACAGATTTTGTGATGCAGCAGAGTTGGAATAGCTCTCCACAGGCAGAGATTGTTGTCCCAGGGCAGAGACATGTTGTAGAGAGTAATGGTGCTGGGAGATGTAGCAGTGTGGAATGGGTGCCGCAGGAAGAATTTGAGGAGACCGTCAGATGCAGTTTCCAAAGCTTTACTCACAGTACTGGTGCACACAGGTGCCCGCTTGGTGCCACGTCCTCCAGGTAAGGAATCCAGCCAACTCCCAGGCAGATGGAGAACACCAGTCCAAAGCTCCCTGTCAGTATATGCCTACCCTGGCCATCTCACTGTACTGATTCCTGCTCCTACTTCCTTCCCAGCACCACACAAACAGTGTCCCAGTCCGGTAGCTGCGAATCCTGTCAGACAACGTGACCCAGGCGTTTCCTTGATTCTATATAGCTTTCCTTCCCGGAGTAAGATGCTTGTGGTTGTTGGCTGTGACCCCTAAAGTTGCACAGCTGTCGGCTTGCTAGCTGAGTTCTGTTGTATGCTCTACTAGTCTAGGGGCCGAGTCCCTTCTGCGACCTGGATTCTCCCAGCTGACATCCGTCAGCCTGGAACGAGCCCCACGGGTAGCCTTCTGCTCAGCCGTGCCTCTGAGAAATCCCTTTTCCCTACAGGGAACCTTCTTTTCTGTCTTTCTATCTGTGAGCTGCTCCTCAGGACCTGGAGCCTGATGCACGTTTCTATCTCTTCCCGCCTCCCCTACGGGAGGGCTGCCTATGCATGTCCTTCCTCTTCTTTCCCTACGGGAAGACTCACTCTTCCCTCTAACTCCTGCTCTGACCCACCAGCTCCACCCACCATCTGACACCCTTTCCTAGCTACAGGCATGTAAGTGAAACTGAGCTCGTGTGTGTGATGGATGCAGTGTTGTCAGAGCCAGGTTTGGTGTCCCCATCTTACCTGAAAGGTGGGATACAACATCTCTGGCTAAGATGCAGTACCTCTGTGGCGACTGGACCCTCAGGGGCGCCACAATTACACTGCCTGTTTTCAGAGTACCCACACAAAAAAAGAAAAACCCACAAAAACAGTGTTAGTTAGCTCCTCCTCCTACACCTCTTTCACCTACAACGTCACCTCCATCTTCTCCTCAGCCTCCTCCACTTGGACCTCGCCTCCTCATTGAAAACGATTATTTTTTCTTTATTCGATCTTATTTTAAGTCATTTCACTATCCACATTTGTTTGCAGAGAAATTGTCCTAATCTTACCCCAATTTAGCTTCCTTTTACAACCCCTTAGCCCTTATTATTACCATTTTAAAGCACCGAAGTTCTGGTCCCCATTGACTTCTATTGGGTTCGAGGTCAAGTTCGGAGGCTGAACAGAACTTTTAACTCTAGTTTGGCCGAACTCGAACAACCACGAGTCCGCTCATCCCTAGTTGTGACCATAATTACAAGATGAGCACTCATGTTTATGGTGGAGTTGGAGGACAGGGCTGCTGGTTTAATGAGCTCTCACCCAACAGCCATGTCATGCGTATGGTCAACTTGAGCCTAGATGTATTATAAGCCATCATTTTCAATGCTCTAGGAAAAGAACTAAAATATTAATGAAATGGAAATACAAATCAACTTGCATTTTCAGATAACTGATAGACTTAAAAAAATATATATAATAGTCACTTGACCTGTTCTTCAGTATACCGCTAAGCTGGGCACCCTTACATCAAAATTCCCTGAAGGATATAATCACACACTGTGCTGTAACTGTACGATAACATGAGTCCTCCCAAAATCACAATGTGGTCTTCTAATAACTCACACAAATATTTATTTATTTTAACAAATATAACCCACTTTTAAATTTGCACCATTTTGCACATCCCCCAAAAAATTAACCCTCCAGTTACCATTGGATCAGTCTCACTGTAGTTACAGTGCCTCCCTCAGCTGTTTTACTGCTAGTGCAGCTCTGCTCTGGGGCGTGTATAGAACAAAGCTTCTACTGTGAGGGATGATGCTACAGAAAGGGTTGAAGCCTCCTTCATTATCATGCAGAGCTCATACCAGGAGGCAGCACTGTGCTGGTAACTAAGATGACTAATGTATTGCAGATTGGAGCTGTATATAGGGGGCTGACAGGAAAGATACACTGCAGTAGGAGACTTTGCATGCAGGGGCTGAGAGGAGAGATATACTACAGGAGTGGGCACTAAGCAGTGATGCACTGAGGGATATAGTGCTAAGAGGAGAAATATACTGCAGGAGAAGACTGACTTTGTGTACAGGGGCTGAGAAGTGAAATGTACTGCAGGAGGTTCTGAAAGTATCAATACACTGAAGGATAGAGCTCTGTATAGAGGGGCTAAAAGGAGAGATATACTGAAAGAGTGGTCACTGTATACAGGGGCTGATATTAGATCAATCATGTGAAACTTCAAATGCAACTGTGTTAATGCATATTGAAGACGATTATCTTTTAACTTATGCATCAATAGAGTGGTATTTGCCATTCAAATCACTGTTCTGTCAGCAGCAAGCAACAAACACAACTCTGCACTGCTGTTGTAAAGAAGTGTAGCTGCTAGAACCAGCTAATGATGTAAAGTCACACTGCAGCCTTGCTGATGTAGATGGCAGAAGATAACATCAATCAGGCCGGGTACTGTATAGGAGCAGAGAAGTATTAAGCAAATTCTAAACTTAAACTATCTTGATGATAACTGAGATGGGACTGGTCAGGAGCACAGAGGAGAGAGAGGAAGGGGTCTGCAGCAGTGAGGAGAAGCAGGGTGCCACTGGAAAATGCAGATGCAGAGAGTAACTGAAAGAGATGAAAAAGGACACAAAGGTACAAGACAGAAACTTTGTTGGGCTAAGGCCCTCATCACACATCTCGGTGATTTCTGTACTGTAAAGAACAGTTTTGTCAGCTGACTTCAAGCCCAGGGGTGAGTAATGGAGAGGCATCTATAAGACACCCCATTACTAACCCCATAGTAAGTTTTGAAATAAACACATAACAAGAATAAAATTCTATATTTGAAGTAAACTCCCCAACACTCTTTTTACCATTTATTACAGTATAAATGAAAAATAAAAAAAACACCACATTCCTTACCTGTCCAACAACAATTAATTTGTCCCACGCCATATTCTATCTCTGCTTCATCTGGATACCAGGCTGAGTGGTGGCATGATTTGACTGTTCAGTCTGTCATCCATGAGACACTTAGCTAAGCGTCAGAGCGCAGCTTCAGTGACCTGCGGTGACGTCATTGAAGTTACTGCAGGCCACTGAAGCTGCGGTTCCCATGGGCAGCTCATTGTGAGCGACCTGATGAATTGCAGTGACCTCAATGAGATAGCATTGACGTAATGAAGGTTACCACAGCTCATCGTGCGGCTCACACTGAACTAGCAGAGACCAGCGGTAACCTCTATGACGTTAACGCTCGTCAGTGAAGCTGCGCACCAGCTCAGCTCACTGTGTCCTGAATTCATGACTGAGCAGTCTTATCATGCCACTGCTCAGCCATGTAATCATGATATAGCACAGCTGAACTTAGTGGGACAAATGCCTTGCATCGGACAGGTGAGTAATATGTTTTTTTATTTTTTTCACTTTTACAGTAATAAATTGGAAAATGAGGGTGTAGAGTGTTTATTTCAAATAAAGGAGTCTGTCTTTCTTTCAATTAAAGGACTATTTTTGCTGTTTTTTACAATATAACTATGGGGTTAGTAGTGGGGGCGTCTTATAGATGCCTTTCTATTAGTAACTCCTGGGCTTGATGTCAGCTGACAATACAAAATGTTATGGATGTACCATTTCTGGGGTGGCTGAGGGATGATGTTGGTAGCCTGGGAGGGGGGGGCAATAGCCCTGGCCCCTTCCAGGCTATTACTATCAACCCACAGCTGTCTGTTTAGACTTTGCTGGTTACAATTTAAAGGGCACCCCACATCATTTTTTTCTGGGGTCCCCTCTGTAAACTAACCAGTAAAGGCTAAGCAAACAGCTGTGAGCTTTTATTAATAGCCTGAAAACCTTTTGGTGTGTGGTTATCAAAATTACACTGGAGCCCTAGCCAATTTTTTTTTATTTAATTGTTTATCTTCCACAAGATGTACATTGGGTGCTGACTACAACTCCCATCATTGTAGTCATATTGCAATGATCTCAGGGAGAACAGGCGACACTGATGAGAGCAGCCTTCAGCACCCAGTGCGTGGAAAAAGCATGAACTGTACGGCTTATCTCAGGTGCCGATATGTGTCACGCTTATTACACATGGATATCATCCGTGTGTCATCAGCGAGTGACACACATTTTGTCAATGTTGCGTGTAAAACACTGACATGTCTGCGGGTTTTTCACACAGACAAATGGTGCGTGTGAAAAATCTAACATGTGCGCACCACCATTGAATACAATGGATGTGCGTCCGTATTTGCAATCCTAAAAACGAACTGCATACAAACACAAAAAATGGATGTGTGAAGGGGGCCTTAGTGTATATATAAGTATGCATTTACTTTGTGTTGGAATAGTGCCTATTATTGTATATATTGCAACAACTACTATTTACTACTGTTTAATGGTGTATGAATTTCTGTCTCGAGCGATAGTGTTATATTGCCAGTAATACATTGTTAAAAAAAAAACCAGGAAGTTCCTGCTCACTGTGTGTGTAGCTGGTGTCATGACACAGCTGTTGGGTGACCCGGGACCAGGGTCTCCTTCCCTGTCCCTAACAGGTGAAATTGAAAGTGCCAGGGCCTCCACACTTGCCTTATCTTCTGAGTCAGGCTTCCATCTGTTCTCTTCCCCCTCCCAGAAAAGAGGGGTGCTACTGTGCACTGTAGTACAACAACCAGACAAACAAGTAAGGGTTAACATAAAGCTCCAGGCATACAAAATATTCACTCACATACAGTATAAGAGAGGAATACACCGGGGAGTGGAGGTAGGGGAATAAACCAAAATAGAGAAGGATAGGGAATAAACACCATTAAAAAGAAGGAGAGGTGCTTCTTCTTAGTGCCGAAGTAGGAGCAATCAGACGTTGTGGTCTTCTGGCCTGGCTCCACACTGTTGCAGTAACTCTATGACAGCTGGAGCACACATGACTTTCACTTTGCAACCTGACAGACAAGATGCTAAGATCCTAAGCTATAAGAAATACCAGTTGTAAGCTGTGTTATCTTTGTTCATGAATAAATATATAATCGCTGTTGAACGGCTGGTCAGTAGAGATTAATCCGCTGCCAACACTTTGGCTTGTGAAAAATAATGGGATCCTGCGAATAATCCTTAACTCAAAAACTACATGCTAAGTTGTTATATTTTACAGTCATGGCCAAAAGTTTTGAGAATGACACAAATATTAATTTTTACAAAGTCTACTGCTTCACTTTTTCTAATGGCAATTTGCATATACTCCAGAATGTTATAAAGAGTGATCAGCTTAACAGCAATTACTTGCAAAGTCAATATTTGGCTAGAAAATGAACTTTATCCCACAAAACACATTTCAACATCATTGCAGCCCTGCCTTAAAAGGACCAGCTAACCTCTTTTCAGTGATTGCTCCATTAACACAGGTGTGGGTATTGATGAGGACATGGCTGGAGATCAATCTGTCATGATTAAGTAAGAATGACACCACTGGACACTTTAAAAGGAGGCTGGTGCTTGGCATCATTGTTTCTCTTCTGTTAACCATGGTTATCTCTAAAGAAACACGTGCAGTCATCATTGCAATGCACAAAATGGCCTAACAGGGAAGAGTATCGCAGCTAGAAAGATTGCACCTCAGTCAACAATCTATCTCATCATCAAGAACTTCAAGGAGAGAGGTTACATTGTTGCCAAAAAGGCTCCAGGGCGCCCAAGAAAGACCAGCAAGCGCCAGGACCGTCTCTTAAAAGTGTTTCAGCTGTGGGATCGGGCTACCAGCAGTGCAGAGCTTGCTCAGGAATGGCAGCAGGCAGGTGTGAGTGCATCTGCACGCACTGTGAGGCGGAGACTCTTGGAGCAAGGCCTGGTCTCAAGGAGGGCAGCAAAGAAGCCACTTCTCTCCAGAAAAATCATCATGGACAGACTGATATTCTGCAAAAGGTACAGGCAGTGGACTGCTGAGGACTGGGGTAAAGTTATTTTCTCTGATGAATCCCCTTTTCGATTGTTTGGGACATCAGGAAAACGCCTCATTCGGAGAAAACAAGGTGAGCGCTACCACCAGTCTTGTCTCATGCCAACTGTTAAGCATCCTGAAACCATTCATGTGTGGAGTTTCTTCTCAGCCAAGGGAATCGGCTCTCTCACAGTCTTGCCTAAAAACACAGCCATGAATAAAGAATGGTACCAGAATGTCCTCCAAGAGCAACTTCTCCCAACCCTCCAAGAGCAGTTTGGCGATCAACAATGCCTTTTCCAGCATGATGGAGCACCTTGCCATAAAGCAAAGGTGATAACTAAATGGCTCAGGGAACAAAACATAGAGATTTTGGGTCCATGGGCTGGAAACTCCCCAGATCTTAATCCCATTGAGAACTTGTGGTCAATCATCAAGAGACGGGTGGACAAACAAAAACCTAAAAATTCTGACAAAATGAAAGCATTGATTGTGCAAGAATGGACTGCTATCAGTCAGGATTTGGTCCAGAAGTTGATTGAGAGCATGCCAGGGAGAATTGCAGAGGTCCTGAAGAAGAAGGGTCAACACTGCAAATATTGACTTGCTGCATTAACTCATTCTAACTGTCAATATAAGCTTTTGTTACTCATATGTTTGCAATTATATTTCTGTCTGTGATAAAAACATCTGTCAAACACACACATAAAAACCAGAGGGCAGCAGATCATGTGAAAATATAATATTTGTGTCATTCTCAAAACTTTTGGCCATGACTGTACATGCACTGACATAATAAAAAAAGACATTTTTTAGTCTTCCAATCTCTGCCCTCTTACTTAAAGGAATTGTCCCTGAAAATGGCAGACATGACCATGTCTTTAGCATTACCCAATAATTTCAAGATTTACATCGATTAATAACCGGTGCTAATATACCATAATAGGTGTATGTTATTTTACCACTTTATTTTAGATCTATTCTATTTTTTTTAATATACAGTATAAATAGAATCTATTATCTAATTGTACAAGTTTTTATTATTTATGCTCAATCTATTTGTCTTAGATGTACGTTTATAATATTTATGTATGGCTATATAATATCATATTTATTTCCAATATTTACTGTTTTCATGTTGCCTTTCAGTAAGAGAAGGGTTTATTCTGCGGTTCCTCACGTGGCTCGCGCGGCAGACAGTTCTGAGCTCGGTGGCTGCAGAGCTGTAATCTGCTTGTTTAAAAAAATACTTCCACTTGTCAGCAGCCCCGGCTCAAATGTTTATGTCAGGACAAACAGATCAAATAATCAGTCGCTGTCAATCACCCTCCAAAGCCTTCCTGCTCCTTCTAATCCGCCTCTGTCAGTCGTTATCAGGCGTCTCGCTGACTTAAACTGACATCATTAAACCAGTTTGCAATTATACAAACTTTTACCAGGAAAAAAAAAAAAGTTTAAAAACAAAAAAAAAGTTCAAGTTACGGTAAAGTTGTCTGAGCCGGAAAGGTCCCGACATAAAGAATTCACACTATGTCCGTCATACGCTGTGAGATACCAGAAACCACCAGCGAAGACCGTGTCACTCACCCCAAAAAACATCTACCGCCTCCCAGTGCAAACTCACAAATCGATGCCATACAACTGATGAATATCTCCATTTCATTCTATCAAAAAAAAATAATCTCCTGTCCCTCGTTCATATCTGTTCTACATTATCTGCTGGGAAAGAGCAAATTCGACTTTTTCCCTTAGATCGTGACTTTGGGAGGAAATTGCATGAGAACAGGAAACCTGTTACAGTAAATCCCACCCCGCTGAACACCACTTGAGTTTTTATGTAAGGAGATCAATAATTGTGGGACAATACCATTTTGAATATGTTTTATAAAGAAATCGGTGCTCTGTTTTTCGGAAACTGAGCTCCAGATGTGTTATGTTTCGGTAGCTGAGGAGGACAGGAACAACAGCAGGGCAGCAGAACACCTGAGATGATGGTAACTGATGGTTTGCAGATTCCTAAACTAACGACACAACTAGAGGTAGCCGTGGAGCGTTCCTACGTTGATCCTAGACGCCTCGTCACAGCCTGAGAGATAACTACACCTAAAGGCAGAAAGATGAAAGCTATCTGCCCCGGAGCAGATCCCCAAAGAAAATAGGAAGCCCCCAAACATGTAATGGCGGTTAGACAGGATGAAAATACAAACATAAGCAGAAAATAGACTGAGCAAACCCTGGGGCCACAAGCTGACTAAATAGGATAGGACAGGAGAGATTACTTTCTGCAACCCAGAAAACCCTACAAAAATCCAACAATTCTGATTACAAAAATACTGAGATCACACGATCTCGCCACCCACTAAATCAGATCTCAGTGTGAACAAAAACCAAGCCGCAGCCGCTGAAAAAACAGGAAAAAGCAAATGAGCAAATAACAGTGGCTGCAGAAAAACTGTGAGGAGCTCAGGCCCCAGGAGGGGACCTGGCTGACCTTCCACAAAAGTGCAGAAAACAATGCAAAAAGCAAGCACAAAAAGAAAAGCAAAAAATATCTTATCTGAAAGCAGGAGATGCAGGCAAGACTCCAGCAAACTTCCAAATGAAGCAGGAACCACAATTGAGACAAGAACAATTGATCACCGGCAACCATCATGGGAGGGAACCTCCCTTATATCAGACCAGTCCGTGATTCCAGATTGCCACTCCTCGCTGAAAGGATCAGTACTGTCTGTAACCACCAGAGGGAGCCTCTGCTCAGAAACCATCTCTAGCACATTCATAACACAGATGCCCTGTATGGAAGTAAAGTTTGGAAAATACAGTGGATGGCATAATAAGTATGCATTAAGCGCCAAAGCTCCCCCTAGTGGTGACTTCAGGCAGCCAAAATGTTATCATTACCTGTAAATCTGTGCAGGGGACTTGGATCTTTGTTCCACAAAAACAGAGCTCTGATACTACAAGGATACAATATGATGAATACAACACTATATTTACCCGGGTATTCTTTCTACCGCAAGGACACCAGTGATATCGAACCAAGGCAAAGTTCAATAAAGCGTTCCAACACGTTTCACAAAAAATCTAACATACAACTATGCCTGATGTACAGTCTTTAAAGCAGAATCCACTTGATCTGGAATTTCCTCTTGTAGTTACGCTTCCAATGTCGGCTACGTCATACACAAGTGATCACAAGTTTCCCTGGACACAGAGCAGGCACTTTGCTTCCATTTTTTTTAATTATACTCACAAAAATATATGAGTTAAAGATACCTATAAAGTATATAAAACATGCAACACGACAGTTTCTACCCAAACCTGAGTTTCGCCTCTGAGCTTCTTCTGGAGCAAAATGTCATTAAAATGTTTTTGGTGATGAGTTTCACAATTCTTAAACTAGACCTCTTCTAAAAAAAATTGGCAAGTGTATACTTTATATAGGGGACCTGCAAGTGTTCTATATAAATGAAGGATGGCCTCTTATATTGCCGCGCTACGTGGGCTTGAACTTAACTTTAGAGCCCTGAAGTAGCACTATTCTTTATACAAGTTGAATACTACGAACCTCCATTTTTTCATGTTTATTTTTAACTAAAATGTCCTTGTACTGTTTTATTCATTTAATATCTTGGCTCAAAGTAGTTTAAATAAATTATTTCTTATTAATTTATTCCAATAATATATCATGCATACCTGAATATTTTAAAAATGTTTCGCAAATTACTAAAAAATGCATAATATGTAATGACCGTGAATGACATTGAAGAATCAGCCTTGTCCTCCTTGTAACACCCATGTGAACCATACAATAAACCGTAAGAGCTGTTAGCAATCAGAGATGGGCTCAGAGAAAGCCCTGGGGACACTTCCAAAAAATCTGGAGAAATGGCTCCCAAGATAATGATTTTACTTAAAAGGAGCAGACTTTGCTGTGATTGTGAAATGATGGATTGTCCCTGTTCCTTAAAGATCATCAGAGATTCAAGTCACCTAACTAGTAGGAAAAGCGTTAGAGGATATATCCAGACTAACCGCACCAAACTTGTGGGGTCCTTTCACCGTGCATTTCCCCCATTTATACATATATTAATGCCGATCAGTGTCCACTCCTAAATAGAGTGTTTGCAATGTAAAGATTTACTCAACTTACTGTGACGGATTGCACAGGGGAAGGGTGTGTCAACTTCACTCATCTATGGGGAGGGAGAGAAGGACCCAGCAGGGATCAGCTCTCTGGCACCACCACTTGCCCCAGGTCAGTCAGGGAACTGCACCGAGGGCAAACAGTTGCCGGAAAGGCGTCCCTTATAGGTACGAGTTATTGAGGCGCTCCTAGTATGGGGGGATATATATACAAACCTCCTGGCCATCACTGCCAAAGTTCCTCACTAACACAGTAAGGTATTCTGCCACCAGTTCCTCGTTCGATATAAAGCCCCATCCGACACCAGGCTTATATCGGGTCAGAAACCAACCCTGGGTAGCGTATAATATAACCAACTGAGCGTGCAGACGTGGGGATTCGTGAATCGAGATAAAAGAGCAGCCCAAGATTAATTTTATATGTAATCGCCGAAAGGGCCACTAGAAATATACAGGTATATACAGTATATTGTTGTGAATGTTTTAGAAATGAATTCTGAGCAGATGCTCCCTCTGGTGGTTGCAAACAGTACTGAACCATTCAATGAGGATTGGCAATCAGGAATCACGGACTGGCAGGATATAAGGGAGGTTCCCTCCCATCATGGTTGCCGGTGATCAATTGTTCTTGTCTTAACGTTGTTTCCTGGTTCACTTGGAAGCTTGCTGAGTTTTGCCTCTTCTCCTGCTCTCAGATAAGATATTTTTTGTTTTTGTGCTTTCCATTTGCATATTTCTCTGAATTTCTGTGAGGTTGGCCAGGTTCCCCTCCATGGGGGGCTTGGTCTCCTCTCGGTTCCTCTGGAGCCACTGTTGTTTGTTCATTTGCCTTTTCCAGTTTTTTCAGTGGCTGCGGCTTAGTTTTGTTACACCAGAGAACTAATTTAGGTGGTAGAGGCCGTGTGATCTCAGGTGTTTTTGCAATTAGTAGTGTTGGTTTTTTTAGGGTTTTTTTTGGATTGCAGTAAGTATCCTTCCTATCCTTTTCTATCTAGGCAGATTGGGCCCCAGCGTTTGCTCATACTATTTTCTGTCTGTGTCTGTATTTCCTCTTGTCTAACCGCCATTACATGTTTGGGGGCTTCCTATGTTCTTTGGGGATCTGCTCCGGGGCAGATAGCTTTCCTCTTTCTATCTTTAGGTGTAGTTAACCTCTCAGGCTGTGACGAGGCGTCTAGGACCAACGTAGGAATGCTCCACGGCTGCCTTTAGTTGTGGTGGTTAGTCAGGGTACTGCAATCCAGTAGATTCCAACCTCTTTGGTGTATTGCTGTTTTTGCCTGCTCTCCTCAGCTACCAAAACATAACAGTATATACTGAACAATATGCAAGTATACAGTCAAGAGTGTAGCACAAGGGTAGCGTACAGATAGGTTACAATTACCGTGTTATGTAGCATGTGACCACAGGGAGGCACTGATGGATCACAGGTCCAATGTTAGTTACGGGATTTCCTGGCCACGTCAGGTAACGGTCCTCCTGCCAGTAGAAAAACTGAGCTCCAAATGAGGAGCTGCCTCTTATCTCCTAGGCTGCTCCCTCCCACACTCTGCGCCACCCCTGGGCCTCCCTTATCCCATATCTGAGAGTATGGTTTTCCAGGCCAGAACCGTGAAGGTCCATAACTTTCCGCTGAAAGGTCCAAATGATCCGGCACTGGCGCCACTGGCTTCTGCTGGATTTTATCTGTGCATAGAGACTAAATACGGCTATTGTATTTAAATCCTGGTAGCTATGCTTTGTAACTCAATAATACAGAGTGCTAGGGGTGGCTGGATGTTATGGGCTGGTAGGGGAGGGAATACAGATTCCGATAATGTGCTCGGCTAGGCTCAGAGATATTGCATTCTGTAATTATAGGTCATTTTCCAGATTCCATATCTCAGAGCCTTGCACTGGTTAGCCTCGGATCTGTTGTGCCATGATGTCAGCCTGAAGGAACAAAGGGAGCCAGCTGGGTGTAGCTGCACAAGAGTTCACACTCTTGTGATAATTGGTGGGGACCAGAGCATCAAAGGGCTTGTTCCTGGAGTCAATTAAAGGAAAGCATTTTATTGTTCTGTACAGCCTGGGGGAATGCAAGGGTGGAGGCTCATTTCAGGAGTGGAAGGAGAGCTACTTCGTCCCTCACACTTACCACTGTACTTTTTTTTCCACTGGTGCCTCAATTTCCATCTATTGGCACGTTCCGTCCTGACAGCTCCACTTCTAGCCTGGTACTCAGCATAGTGCTGTGTGTGAAGAGGGCTGGATGACTGGTTCGGTGTAATAGCTAAGCCAGACCCTACTTTGTCACAGCTGATATATATAAAGAAGGGTGACGGAGCAGGGCCAAAAGTGCGTTGGGGGTGTAGGGACACAACCTCTTAGAGCTCTTTTAATACAAATATATATTATCCCCAATATCATTTTTTCAGTATCAATATATTTTTTCAATATATTTTCTGGTGCAAAGATTCTAGTTATATATTCAACCTGTTTTTTTGGGGTTTTTTTTGCTATATTTAGCTGCACATTATGTCAGTACACAGTCTTCACTGTATGGACTATTGTTTATTGTGTTAATTACTATTATGGATTTTTGTTATTTTTGAATGATAGACTTACCCGAATTCACTTTATTACTTAAATGAAATATGTCAGCTGGATTTTCCATGTAATTTGACAGCAGCTTGATGTAGGGGCAGAGACCCTGATTCCAATGATGTATCACTTAGTTTACTGGGTACCGCAGTTGTGATACAATCACAGTTCTCTAGTGGTTCTCGAGATATTAGAATAGGTCATATTTTAATATAGGATATGTCCCATCAATATCAGATTCGTCCAACAATTAGTACCTGGTGCCAGAAAGCGCACAGTGTGTTTTGAGCCGGAACAACACAACTAATTACATTGGGAGCAAAGTTGCAGTACCCCCCCAAAAAACGCCACCATATAGTGTAAAGAGCTGTGGGTGTTTGGCTCTGTACAAGGTATAATCTAATCCTAAGGATAGGTCATAGACAACCCCTTTAACCCCTTAGTGACAGAGCCAAATTTTAAAAATCTGACTAGTGTCACTTTATGTGGTAATAACTCTGGAACGCTTCAACAAATCCCAGTGAGTTTGAGATTGTTATTTTCGTGACACATTATACTTTATGATAATGGTAAATTTAGGCTGATATGTTTTGTGTTCATTTATAAAAAATATCAGAAATTTGAAAAAATTGTAAGAAAATTAGCAATGTTCAAACCATAGCAAAACATTAATAAATAATATTTCCCACATGTCTGCTTTACATCAGCACCATTTGTAAAATGTTATTTTATTTTGTTAGCATTTTAGGAGGTTTAAAAATGTAGCAGTCATTTTTCATTTTTTCATGGAAATTTACAAAATTATTTTTTTTAGGGACCTATCCAGGTTTGAAGTGACTTTAAGGGTCCTATATATTGGAAAACCCCCAAAAGTGATACCATTTTAAAAAGTGCACTTCCTGACATACTGAAAACTGCTGCCGGGTAGTTTATTAACCCGTCAGGTGCTTTTCAGGAATTAATACAAAGTGGCATAATAGGAATGAAAAAGATGATTTTTACCACCCATATGTAGCTAACTTCTGAACTGGTCACTATAGCCAGGAGACTCTAAGGACGCTATTTGCTAGTGAATTGCCATGGCAAATATCAGGACCGCACAATCATGATCTCAGGGTGCTGATGGGAATAAAGAGGGAGCCCCCACACTCTTTTAAACATTTTATATGATATAGTCCTTATTGACAGCAGCATCTAAGGGGTTAAACAGATATGGACGGTGACAACACTGATTGTGGCTGATGCAGCAAGTTGTCAGCTATAGTGTACAGCCTACAGCTGCTGGATTGTCACCTGTATGGGGATGCTATTCTCTTATATCTCTGGTCAGTTAAAAGACATATTGACGGCAATTCAGGGGTTAATAATAGAAGTGCTTAAAGTTTACTTAAAAAAAAAAAAAAAAAAACCTAATATTAAGTCCCTTACAGTCATATACCAATGGATCAATGCCATCTAGTGAGCAATTAATTTGTCTCTAGAAAATCTTGTATTATCAGCTTGAACGGATTCTCAGTATCAATTCACATTAAAGGGAATCTGTCATCAGGTTTTTACTGTGAAATAGAGCAACACAATTTAGGGACAAAGTCCCTGATTCCAGCGATGTGTTACATACTGGGATGCCTGCTGCAGTTCTGATAGAATCCCTGTTTTTTCAGAATGCTGAGCTATGTATAACCCTGCCCACACCACTGATCGGCAGATTCCTGTGTACACTGCCAGCAAGCTGCCAGTCAGTGTTAGGGGCGTGGTTACACAGATTGGCTGGACTGCCTGGCACGTGACACCTAGTCCTGAAGTGATAATCTCCTGCTGATAAAACACTGATTGTATGGAAACTACAGTACACAGCCTAGCAAGTGACAAATCCCTGGAATTATGCTACTCTTGGATTAAACAGCAAAAAACTGCTAAAGCTAATGTGCTATTTTTTTTTTCCAAAAATAAAATTAGGGTTATATTGTCCCATCCAATAGAGTGACGCCATCTTGTGTCCAAGTAATTTATCTCAGGGAAATCTGAAGGAAATGTCTAGTTTAATTATGGTAACCTTCATTTATCAAGACATAATGTGAGAAAGGAGCAAAAAACGTTTTATTCGCTTTCATCTATTGACTATATTGACTCTCTATGTTGTCTCCTCTTGTTGACTGTTTGAGGTTCGTCTTATTAATTATTCAGCGTGATCATCTCAGTTTCAGGAAACATTTAGTCACATTTGATAGAAATGTATTCTCACCTGTTCCTGTGGGCACATTATGGACTACTCTTCTCTCCTTATGGGGTTGTTTCCAAATCCTTCCAACTTCCTAAATGTTTTGTTTGGGGGCAGAAGGGAGGTCTCCCATCTCTTGACTAGAGTTTAATAAAGACACCTTCTCCAGATGTTTAGGGAGAAGATGTAAGGAACTGAAAAGCTTTTAATCTGGTAAATGGGACAAGCAACTGGAGCGCCCGCCAGGGCAGTTGGGATACTCGGTACCGGGCCACTCCTTAAAGGAGCAGTGTCACGGCAGCAGTGACCGAGTCCGTGGCCCTGGGCGTCCAATAAAAGGGGATGATGATGAAAAAGGGGAAAAATAAAGAGTTTGCAATAAAGTGTTCATGACGCCACCTGTGGTACTCGGCAATAAAGATGTTAGCCGATGCTGAAAATTCAGTCCACTGGGACAGTTGTTGATGCAGCAGAGTTGGTTCAGCCCTCCACAGGCAGTGCTATGTCCCAGGGCAGTTAGAATATTAAAGATAATGTTGGAGGTGAATGTGGTGCAGGGCAGGTGACGCAGGAATAATTCAGAGGGCACAGAGGGGTGCAGTTTCCAATGCTTTACTCATGGTTCTTGTGTACACAGATGCCCGCTTCGTTCCGTGTCCTCCAGGTGAGGGGTCCAGCAAACTCCTAGGTAGATAAGGATTCACCTTTCCAAGACTCCCTTTGATGTGTTCCTTTCCTGGCCGTCTCACTGTGCTGACCTTTTGACCTTCCTGTCCAGCACCTCACAGTCAGTGTCCAAGCCAGTAGCTGCGGACCTTGTCGGGCGACGTTCTCTAAGTCCCCTTGCTCCCTTATGGCTGCCTTTTCGGAGAAGATAACTGTGGCTTGTAGCTGAAGCACCTAGAGGTGCCCCTGCCTCCAGCTTGCTAGCTGAGTCTGGTGATTTCTCCACTAGTCTTGGGGCCAGTACCCCACTGCGACCTGGTCCCTCCACAATTGGATCAGGCTCCACGGATGGTGTAAGGTTCTTTGTCTCTGTTGACATGTTCCTTGAAACTCAGTTTTCCGTCGGCCATTTTGCTTTCTGTCTTTCTGCAGCTCTTGCCCTCACTTAATATGGAGTTTCCAGTTTTCATGTTCCCGCCCTGATTCTTCCCTCTTGCTTCTTAAGCAGCCTCAGCTGAACAATCAGTGCTCCTGAATCAAGCCTCAGTCAGTCTGTGACCTGACTCCTGGAAACCTTGGACTTGTACTCCAGCTATTCCCTACTGAGGAACCTTGAACACTTTTGGACTCTGGAAACCTGCTGTTTGGTGAATCCTTGTTTGCAGAGGAATGACGGTACAGAGAAGAGATCCTGAACCTGCTTTGGAGATTTATTGTAGTGCTTGAAGTTACTCTGGCCTGCTGTGTCTCCTGTCGCTGTTCCTGCAAACTGTGTGAACTTTTCAGCATGCTTGTATGAAGTAATACAAGTCATTTCATTTCAACCTATGTCTCCTGTGTTTTCCTCGCACCCAAGCACAAGACGCTATAGGAACTGTACACTATACATGACAAGATTCAGGAGCCAATGTTTAGTGTCTGCTGGGTCTGGAAAGCCGTGTCTGCTGTGACTGTGGATATCAGATGTCTGTTTAATACCTTATGTGATGACAGTGGTTGTGACTTCTCACAACCATTCCAGGTGAGCGCATTCCCTTAAAATTTTACTCTGGAGTGTTACCACAGGTAAACACTATTGTTTTTTTTTTTTTTCCTTTCCTCTTCTCCTTCCAGCACTTCTGCCTTAAAAGATCTGGAAGATGGAGGCCCGCATAAAGGAACTTTGCGGAGTGACTGATACAATCCTTTCAGATGTACAGACTTTAAAAACCCGTTTTGCAAGCCTACAGGACCTCACTAATCATAATTTGCAAGTGTTTGGACAGACTACCCAGGAATTGCGAGCCAGGATTGAGGATCTAGAGGAACGAGCCCAGGCTCCTGCCATAACCCCGAGTTCTGGGATCCCCAAATTACCTCCTTTTCGTTTTGGCAGTGAACGTGAGAAATTCAGGGGATTTATTAATCAATGCAATTTATTTTTCTCTGCACATGCTTCACAATTTCCCACTGAACGATCCAAAGTGCTTACTATAATCATGTTGCTTACCAATAAGGCTTTGATGTGGGCAAACCCTCTGATTGAGACTGAGGATGATTGTTTGAATCACCTTGATGCTTTTATTTCAGCCATGGGGCAGGTGTTTGATGACCCCAATCGAGGTGCAACAGCTGAAGCAGCCATGTTAACTTTGCGCCAAGGTAAGCGTTCAGTAGCCGAATATGCCCTGGATTTCAGCGATGGGCTCTTGATACCACTTGGACACTTCTGCTAAAAAATCTATTTTTCGGAAAGGGTTGTCTCCACTGATTAAGGATGAACTTGCTCGTGCCGACCCTCCCCAGGGCGTTAGGTGACTTATTAACTATTGTATCCGTATTGATGCTCGTCTGACTGAACGCAGACAAGAGAGAATGGTTCGAAAATAATCGCACTAACCTTTTACTACCTCCCTCCTCAGCTAAGGAACCTTTGAGTAGGATCACAAGGGAACCAGAACCTGAACCCATGCAGGTGGACTCTTTACAAAGACGGGTTAGTGATGCACGCAAAGAACATCGTATAAAGGAAAATCTATGTTTCTACTGTGGTAAGTCAGGGCACTTCATTATAAACTGCCCCAGCCGTTCTCGTAAGACTACTGCAGCAGTCATTCACTGTGAGTGTTGCGAGAGGAGCTCTGTCATGTCCGAGCCTCAGGCTCCAGAGAGATCTGCTGCAAGAGATCTTGATTTCTCGGACTTAAACTCTGTTAGTTCTGGGGACGATGACGGTATAAACGCTGCAATTTTTCAAGTTTCCTCAGCGGTGTCCCAGCTGAGTTGTAAAAGAAACAATTCTCATTGCTTCCTTTCCATCAAACTCTGGGTTGACTCAGTCTGGGTGTCTAGCTCTGCTATGATCGACTCAGGAGCAAGTGGAAATTTTATGGATATCTCCTTTGCTCTGAAACAGGGGATACGTTCAGTGAAGAAGGCTACTCCAGTACAGATGGAGACTGTGGATGGCTCTCTACTGACTTCTGGACCAGTGGATCAAGAAACAGAGCCTTTGAGGGTCCTTATGGGTAAAGATCATCAGGAGAAAATGTCTTTTATGCTTATCTCTTCTCCCCACTTTCCCATTATTCTAGGGCTACCATGGCTGCAGGCGCAGAATCCTACGATTAACTGGGAGACCAAGGAATTACACTTTCCGGAGAAACAGATGAGTCAAGGAGTTTCAGCTTGCTCTGTTCCTAAAGGAACCATGTCAGTCCCTGAACTACCAGCTGTATACCAGGACTATGTGGATTTATGTGACAAGAAGAACGCTGATCAGCTTCCTCCTCACCGTCCATATGATTGTCCAATTGAATTATTGCCTGGAGCCGAGATACCTTTTGGTAAGATCTACCCCCTAGCGGGGCCCGAGCTAAAAGCTTTGAAGGATTATATAGACGAAAATTTAGCCAAGGGCTTCATACGCCCCTCTTCATCTCCCGCAGGTGCACCCATCTTCTTTGTGAAGAAGAAAGATGGATCTCTGAGACCCTGCATAGACTATAGGGAACTCAATAAGGTTACTATTAGAAACCGTTATCCATTGCCTTTAATCCCTGAGTTGTTGGAGAGAGTGCGGCATGCCAAAATTTTCTCTAAACTGGATCTCCGTGGGGCCTATAACTTGGTCCGTAATAGACCTGGGGATGAATGGAAGACTGCTTTCAGGTCACGCTATGGACACTTTGAATATCTAGTTATGCCTTTTGGTCTGAGTACCGCCCCAGCCACTTTCCAACACTTCGTGAATGATATCTTCAGGGATCTCCTAGATACATTTGTGGTGATTTATCTGGATGATATTCTAATTTTTTCTAACTCCACAGAGGAACATCATGGACATGTGAGAATGGTCTTAGAACGCCTAAGACAAAACCATCTCTACATCAAACTTGAAAAATGTGAATTCCATAGGACTGAAATTCAATTTCTGGGGTATGTACTATCTACGCAAGGGATTAGTATGGATGGAAGCAAGACCCAAGCCATCAAGGATTGGCCAATTCCTAGAAATGTGAAGGAGGTGCAGCGTTTCATCGGGTTTGCCAACTTTCATTAAGACGTTTCATTAAGAATTTTTCTGAGGTAGTGTCACCTATCACCCAACTTACCCGGAAACAGTCTAGGTTCTCCTGGACCCCGCAAGCTCAGGAAGCATTTTACTGTTTAAAGGATAAATTTACCACCGCACCTATCTTAGTACATCCCAACCCGAGCTTGCCTTCATAATAGAGGTGGATGCTTCAGACTGTGCCGTTGGAGCTATACTCTCTCAGAGAACAGGTGAGAAGAATGTCTTGCATCCCTGTGCCTTCTTTTCCCAGCAGTTGTCTTCGGCTGAGAGGAACTACGATGTGGGCAATAGAGAATTGTTGGCCATTATTGCCGCCTTCAAGGAATGGAGACACCTTCTTCAGGGAGCTGCACAGCAAATAGTCGTCCTGACAGACCATCGTAACCTTGAATTTATCAGGTCGGCTAAGTGCCTGACTCCTCGCCAGGCTCGCTGGAATCTTTTCCTAAACCAATTTAATTTTGTCATTTCTTATAGACCAGGATCGCGCAATGGAAAGGCTGATGCACTCTCTAGCATTCATTCAGCAGAGACACGTCCACTTACTCCTCCTAAGACTATTCTTCCTGACTCTAGATTCCTGGGAGTGATTCATAATCAAGACCTACTTAAGGACATCAAGGAAGCATACCATGCGGATTCTTTGTTGGCTCAACCCCCAAGGGACGTAAGTCTTGTCTTTAAGAATGGTGTGTGGATTCAGGGACAACGTCTGTATATACCTGAAACAGTCAGATTGAGAGTATTGCAACTCATCCACGATTCCAAGATAGCCGGGCATAGGGGAATTCTAAAGATACAAGAATTTCTTTCTCGTTTCTTTTGGTGGCCCACTTACAGGAAAGATGTCTTAAACTATGTCACTTCATGTGAAGTCTGTGCAAGATGCAAAACACCTCGCTCCTCACCAACTGGTCTGTTGCAACCTCTTCCCACCCCGTCCCGCCCGTGGGGATCCATTTCTATGGACTTCATTGTGGAGTTACCAACCTCTCAAGGGAAGAACACCATTCTAGTGGTGGTTGACCGTCTAACAAAGGCAGCTCATTTTATCCCTTGTGTCGGCTTACCCACTGCAAAACAGACATCAGACTTGATGATTAAGAATGTGTTTCGCTTACATGGAGTACCGGATGAGGTCATTTCGGATCGAGGGGTGCAATTCACTTCAAGGTTTTGGCAAAATTTCTGTGCAGCATTGGACATTAAAGTAAACCTTTCTTCTGCTTTTCATCCCCAGACTAATGGACAGACAGAACGAACCAATCAGACCCTGGAGCAGTATCTCCGCTGTTTTATCTGCCACCTACAGGATGATTGGGTGGATCTACTTCCACTGGCTGAGTTCTCTTATAACAACTCTCAGAGCGCCTCCACTAAGCAGTCTCCTTTTTACTCCAATCTAGGTTATCATCCTAACATTCTTCCTCGATTTCCCATAGATACGCCCTTGCAGGCAGTGGCTGAAAGAATCACTTCTTTACAAAAGAATATGGATCTTCTAAAGGAAAATCTAGAATTGGCTCAGGAAAGGTACAAGAAAGCAGCAGATAAATTTCGTAAACCTGCACCAGCTTTCAAGGTAGGAGATTTGGTCTGGCTGTCAACCAGAAATCTTAAATTAAAGATTCCATCGTCTAAATTGGGACATAAGTACATTGGACCTTATAAGATCAATAAGATTATAAGTGCTGTTGCTTGTCGTCTTCAACTGCCCAGAACTATGAGAATCCACCCTGTCTTTCATGTATCCCTACTAAAGGCTGCAACACCCAATACGTTTCCTGGACGTTCTTCTCCTTGCCCTGACCCAGTGCTGGTCGATGGTCAGGAAGAATTTATGGTGGAAAGGATTCTAGATTCCAGGTTGTACAGAAATCAGTTGCAATATTTGATTAAATGGCAGGGCTACCCAGTGGAGGACAACTCATGGGAACCAGTCAATAATGTAAATGCTCCTCGCCTGCTCCGCCAGTTTCACCAGAGGTACCCTGACAAGCCTGGTCTGAGGTCATCCGGAGGTTGTGCCTAAGGGGGGAGTAATGTAAGGTTCTTTGTCTCTGTTGACATGTTCCTTGAAACTCAGTTTTCCGTCGGCCATTTTGCTTTCTGTCTTTCTGCAGCTCTTGCCCTCAGTTAATATGGAGTTTCCAGTTTTCATGTTCCCGCCCTGATTCTTCCCTCTTGCTTCTTAAGCAGCCTCAGCTGAACAATCAGTGCTCCTGAATCAAGCCTCAGTCAGTCTGTGACCTGACTGCTGGAAACCTTGGACTTGTACTCCAGCTATTCCTACTGAGGAACCTTGGAACACTTTTGGACTCTGGAAACCTGCTGTTTGGTGAATCCTTGTTTGCAGAGGAATGACGGTACAGAGAAGAGATCCTGAACCTGCTTTGGAGATTTATTGTAGTGCTTGAAGTTACTCTGGCCTGCTGTGTCTCCTGTCGCTGTTCCTGCAAACTGTGTGAACTTTTCAGCATGCTTGTATGAAGTAATACAAGTCATTTCATTTCAACCTATGTCTCCTGTGTTTTCCTCGCACCCAAGCACAAGACGCTATAGGAACTGTACACTATACATGACAGATGGATTGCTCACTATCCGTGTCCCTAGGACCCCTTCTCTCTTCTGGGAGCCTCATTCTGTCTCTCCCTTTCAACTTTCTCTCTGCAGCTCCTCCTGACAGGGAGCTGCCTCACAGCACATCTAGTTACTTTTACTTTCTCCTGACATCTGACTCACTCTCTCTGCACTGTTCTTTCCCGCTCTGTTAGCTCCTTCCCTTTTCCTACCTTCTCCATCAACTCCCCCAACACCCTTTACTACACAGCCTGGGATGAGACCATCCTCCTTTAGGGTGCATCAAGGGTGCCCTGCTGCAATAGTCTGTGTTGGGTGCAGGTGTTGAAGTCCTGGGTGATGCTCCCTCCTTGCCTGAGAGTGGGGTACCACACCTCTGGATGAGATACAGTACCTCTGTGGCGACTGAACCCTCAGGGCGGCACACCCCCCCCCCAAACCCCCGTTGAACACAGCACGTCTACGGGCTGGAACAGAGTAAAGCACAGGTGTTACAGAAACATACAAAAATTCTGGCTATGCATATCAATAGGTAAACAAATTAAAAGCAACTTCCCTTTATGGGAGGCACTTTTTCTTTAACATTGCATAACAATAACTACTATCAAATTATAAAATTACTCCTTACAAAATATATATTACTTCCTATATAACATTACTTCACATTTATATTAGCCCTTATAAAACAAATTTAGTAGCAACCATTAAATATTTTCATTTTCCCTCAAGTGCAATAAAATGTTTCAAGTGCAATTAAAACTTTTCTTAAGTTAAACTGGGTTCAGCAAAACTCTCAACTGAGGTATTGTTCTTCCTTTAGTGTAATCCCCATCCTGGGTGTTCTTTTTATGTCCTAAGTGCAATATGGGGGACCCGTCTCAACCCCCAAAGTAGGCGTTGGGCGTGCTACAAGGCATGGCTGGTCTCCTTATTGGACCACATCTTCAGCCACCAGACGGTTTTTGTTCTGTGGTCAAGTGCAAGTAAACTGTAGTGCAATGTAACATCTTTCATATTATTTGTAAAACCAATTAGGAGCACCTTAAGAAGTGCTAACTTTATACAAAAGCAGTTCGGATCAAACATGTTCATGGTCTCTTAGTTCTCTTTAATCAACAGGTAAACTTTTTCTGCAGGAACACTACCGGGTTAACTTTAACTTTTAACTATATACAGTCAATTGAATGCAATTTTGTAATTACTTTTAGTTCCAGGGCAGCTCCTGGCGCTGGCTGCTCCCTGGCCGGGGAAGGTCATATGGAAAAGTCACTCCTGGTGACACAAAAAGTTTGTGGCCGGTGCAGGCATGTACTGTCAGGTTATGTCCTGCCACTCGTGTTTGAGTGGCACGTGTGCACATTATCAGTGGGGTGTCTGCACCTTCAGGGTCTGGTGCTGCTACTGGGCCCGCTAAGAGCTCCTCGGCTACCGGGGCAGGGTTGGCGTCATTACCTGCCTCTGGTGTTGTTCCGGTGCCCGTCTCCTCCTCCGCAGGAACTGGGGTCGCTGGCCGCCGGATGGGACGCTGCTCCTCCAGTATCTTTTCTGGCAGGGCCAACTTCCACTTCCCCACTGCGATCAGCTGCACAACCAGGAGCTGGTGGCTCAGCTCCTCCACCTGTGCGCTCAGAAGCTCCAGGTCCATGGCTGCTGGTGGGTCCGGGTCCGGACTCTGTCGGCTGGGAAAGCTCTCTCCTGCTCCTCCACACCCCGGGTCACCACCACTCACCATTTTGTCCTCCAGTTCTTCTGCTGCACGCATGTGGCGTTCCCGCTCTCTCCTCTGTGGGCGGGCTTTCTTTTTCCTTCTTTTCCCGCCATCCAGAATCAGGAGGCGGACTTGGAGTGGGTGGCCATGATCTTCGCGCCCTTTCTCTTGTACCGCCCATGTTGACACGCCTCTCAGTGCACCATATGGGAAGGCAATGGCAGCCATTAAACAATTTAGCAAAGTCTGTTTTTCGGGTCGGTTCATCCTGTTCGTGACGACAATTTGGAGCGCCCGCCTGGGCCATGGGGATACTCGGTAACGGGCTGCTTCTTAAAGGGGAAGTGTCACAGTGGCAGCTTTGACCCAGTCCGTGGCACTGGGCGTCAAATAAAAGGGAATGATGATGAAAAAAGGGAAAAATAAAGAGTTTGTAATAAAGTATTCATGATGCCACCTGTGGTACTTGGCAATAGAGATGTTAGCCGACGCTACAGATTCAGTCCACTGGGACTGTTGTTGATGCAGCAGAATTTGTTCAGCCCTCCACAGGCAGGGCTATGTCCCAGGGCAGTTAGGATATTAAAGATAATGTTGGAGGTGAATGTGATGCAGGGAGGGTGATGCAGGAATAATTCACAGGACACAGCGGAGTGAAGTTTCCAATGCTTTACTCATGGTTCTTGTGTTCACAGATGCCCGCTTTGTGCTGTCCTCCCTAGGACCCCTTCTTATTCTGGGAACTTAATTCTGTCTCTCCCTTTCAACTTTATCTTTGCATGGATGATGAATGATGCTATCCAGTTCATGATTCAGCTCGATATAAAGGCTTAAATTGCAGTAGGAAACATAACGACAATGTCTACCTCCTGGAACCTAAAGGGGCAAAGATGTCCTGTCAGTTGGCGATTTCATAAAATTGTAAAAGACCTAGCAAATCCCACAACCAGCTTCCACATGAGCTCACCAAGGGGAGATATGTGGACATAACTTGGATCTAATAAATAGCCTAAATTTGGTTTGGTCATTTGTCATTCGCTTTCAATGGTACAGTTTGCTGTAGTTCTTTCCTCTTTCCTAATGAGTACCTCCCTCCACTAAACCTTGAGCCATTTCCATGACAAAGGTTTAATCATTTTCTTTTGTTATCCCTTTTATTTTATGTAATTGTATATGCTGTATTGTTTTGTTCCCATTTTGTAACATATTTGCATATTTTTTTATAAACACTGCCTACCTTTCTGGATTAAAAATATCAAACGTAATAGCTCTATTCCTCTTTCTTGAAAACTGCACCCCAGAAGCCATACCCTACCAGTAACTGATGTCCAATCGGCCTGTATAAACAATTGGTGATGGCAACCAGTAGTTCACTTTGTTGTTGTGGAGTTGCAAGTGATGGTATCAGGGTATAAATATATTCCATGTGTTGGCATCGGAGATGTATATACCATACGCTCACTGTGAGTTCCCCAATAATTGGCCTAGTAGTAGAAGCAGCCTATCACGGTGTGTCAGAGGCTGCAGACCGTCACACTGCATCTGACTGCAGAAGGTCTCAGCAGTTTGCTTTGCAGACTTCTTCCTGATCCTTTTGACTCTAGGACCCAGTGTCAACCTTCCTTCTACTCTAATGGGTACACCTGGGACCGAGTGTTTATAACTCCCAGCTTGTTGCTTGAAGTTGCAGGCAATATTTCCATTTCCAATTCCCCCTGATGAGGCTTGGAGCTTTAGCAGTCGGCTATCTTCCTCCTTGGTGTTGCTGGAGGACATCTGTGTTATTTCTCTGAGTCTACTCAAGTTAAGTGTTCCCCTTTTTCGTCTATCCTCTTTTGTCTTTAGGTGTAGTGGAGATTGACTAGTGCCTATGCTGTCCTTTCCTATGCAGGGCTAACTGCTAGGGTAATGCAGAGATTAGGTATCCTGCTAGGCAATAGGTGCAGAACCTATATAGGGATGTTAGGGCAGACAGAGTGACGTTAGATCTGCCTAGGGGTCTCCACTCCCCCTTCCCTAGTGTTTGGTTCCCTTCCCCTTATCCCTTTGTGTTGCACTTAGTCTTTCCTACACGTTGTGTGACATTCTCACCGGCCGTTCACGTTTGCAAAAGAAAAAAAAAGGAAAATAATTATACTTGCTTTTTTTTGGTGTGTTTTTTCAGTGTTTTTTTTTGTTTTCTTTTGCTGGGTATATGGATACCGTTTCTATGCTGGCAGAGCAGCTGCAGAGTTTGGCACTGGAGGTGACTGAACTTGTTCTGAGGTTCAGCCACAACGGCAGCGGCTGCAGGCTCCTATAGTGGGGGCTCTGCCGGTAGGCCGGTCCAGCTTGAACACAAAATTGCCTTCCCGGACAGGTTTTCTGGGGTAGGGACAAGTCTTTTGTATTTAAGGAGGCATGCAAATTGTACTTTAAACTTCGTCCTCACTCCTCTGGACATGAGGAGCAACGAGTAGGAATTGTTATTTCACTGTTGCAAAGGGAACCTCAGTCCTGGGCTTTTTCTCTGCCTCAGGATTCTATGTGTCTCCAGTCTGTGGAGGAGTTTTTCAGGGCTCTAGCCCTTATCTATGATGATCCTGGCCCTATTTCCTTGGCTGAATCCAGGCTGCGTCCCATTCAGCAAGGGAATCGTTCAGTGGAGACTTATAGTTCTGAATACCACAGGTGGTCAACTGATACCTTCAAAGGGGCAGATATCCTTAAGATCGTGGTTCTTATAATTTTGATATCTGAGCCGCATTCCATATACCTGACTTCAGCTGAAGTCAAAAGAGGAGGTAGGAAGGTCTGGCTTTACCTGCTAAAAACCAGATGTGACCAACAATCATTGTTCAGTGCTGGGAGATAAAGCTCGCTGTAGGACCTTACCATTTACTAATCGGAGTGCTCCCCTCTGCTAAGATCTGCGTCATTTCTGTGACATCAAGTCTAGTAATTTTCCATTCATATGCTTTTTTATATTGTATTGTCTTGTCTCCTTTGTAATATTTTTTGTACATTTTTGTAAATACTTACTAATTTTGGGGATTAATATACAAAATGTAATAGCTTTAATCCTCTTGTTCTAAAACCGCACCCCTGAAGCCTCGTGAAGCTATACATTATAAGTAACAGATGTCTAGTCGGCCTGTATAAACGATTGGTGGTGGAAGCTACTTTTTTAGTTGGCTATTGCTGAGCTTGGCGGTGACAGTACTGGGTTACATATATATTCCATGTGCTGGGATCAGATGTGAAGATGAGTCGCACATGGTACCAGGGCTATGGGGTACTCGGCACCGAGCCCATGGAAGTCTATGGGGAATGTCACTGGCAGCAGAGTTCGGTCCGTGGCCCTGGGCGCTCATACAATGGGGGATATTTACAGGGGATTATAAAGATAGTTTGTGACGCCACCTGTGGTTTCTGATCTGATTGACCAGCGCTGCAGGGTAAATCTCTGAGGGGATGTTATGACAGCTAGATGTTAAGTCCCCCACAGGTGGGACTGATCCCTCAAAGTCTATGGTGGTGCAGGGTGCAGATAAGAAGTCAGTCACACACAATGCAGTCTCTTTCCATACCTTTACTTGTAGATGTTGCAGGTATGTCCCGGGAAGCTGGTCAGGTTGGAGAATGCACATACAGGGAATTGCTGAGCAGGTTTAAGGCCTCCTTTCTCCTTAATGTGTATGTGAGTCCTAACTTGCATAAAGTCAAGTTTAACTCTTAATGCAACAGCTACGCCCGGTCGACATTGTGGTTGAGCCTTTTCTGTCTCTGATAATCAGATGTTGGCAAGAACGAAGTCCTTACTTTTGCAGCGTCCCGCTCAAAGTCCTGTTCTCCCTGACTCCAGTTACGTATCGGCACTTAGGGCTACCTTCTGCGACTTGAAGTCCAGCAAGGCCTCCGGATTTCTATCACTAGCCGTGAAGTACTAGCAATTCTTCGGACCCGGTGTCCGGTTAATTAAGTGAAGGTGATCTGTCACCTAGGTCACTTGTCCTTCTTTTTCCACTCGCCTGTCGCCCTGCTCTTGCCCTTAACATAAGCACAGGTAGCAGCGGTAGTAGATGTCAGCTTTCCTTCCAGTGCTCACTGACCTGTTCTCAGTTGCCTCGTTGTTATAACTGCAGTTGTTCCCTTCTTCTTTCCTTCACAGAACTCTGTCCAGAGCAGCTCACAGGACGTTTCGTCAGACTGTATACACGCTGTAGCTCCGCAAAAGTTGCTTTCCACTTTCCAGAGAACACAGACAGCTTATTCTGAGGTAACTGCTTCAGGTTCAGATGTAACTCTGACTAGGCTAGAGTGCCTCACTTGTCCACTCGTACTAGCCTCCACTTCTGTATGAGGTGAGCTACAGGAGCTCCTTCAGATCTAAGTCTTATCTCCTCCCCTCCAAGACTAGACTGCTCTGTCCTGAGACAGGAAGCTTGAATGCTTGACTGCTACGTCACACTAACTTAAATAGTCTAAGTTGCCCTCTGGTGGCAGTGTTGAGAAATGTGTGTTGTGTGAATGAATATCAGGCTTTACAATTACCTTTCCTGTGCATTTTCCAGGAGACATGTGTGCCTTGCGCAGCTGGGCCACACATCCCCCCCTAGTTAAACTCAGCACTCCCGGGCTGAAATAGAAAAGAAAAACATTTTTGTTTTGCATATAACATCAACATTTTAAACTCATCCTTGCGGGAGGTAAGGACTCTTTAACGTTACAATTTGTACATAGGTCAGTAGAAAATTATCAAAATACTTTTCAATAAATATACACAGTATAAGACAAGATTCTTGTGGAGGACCCGCACCAAAAACCTCCCACGTGGGTCCTGGGTGGGCTGCAGGACTTCTGAGCCGCAGACCTCACTCTAGGCCACACCATACGGGTTTTTCTTTAGAGGTAGTTAGGCTTTATGTAAAACCAAGATGGGGCAACCGAAGTGCGAACTATTTACAATGAAAGTTTTTGGGCTGGCACAGTCCTCAGCCACGCAGTCTTTGCATATGAACTTTTTCAAGTAAAATCACATTTCACATTAATACGGTATTTCTCATTACCCAACTGGGGTTTCTATGCAAACATACTATGCAAAATTATGTTAATTATGCAAAATTTATCACATATAGCAAATTAACACTATTAAACATTTTTTCTCAATATTAATAAAGTGCAACTTCTTCATCTTCTTCAACTTTATACATGCAGTAAACCCTGTCTGGGTCCTACTGGTCTTCTTTTCTTTTGCAAACTTCAATAACGTCTTCCACTCCTGGGGCTGGAACGACGCGGTGTTCTTTTGAGCGCATGACAAACAAATCATGGCCTGCTATCAGCGTTTGCGTATACACAGTCCTTGTGCGATCCACTAGGGGCTCAACGGGTGCCTCATGCAGGTATAACTCTTCCATTGAAGATGCAGGCTTAGGCTGCGATCCAACTGTGGTCGCACCATCCGGTGCGTTGCTGTAGTAGCCGCAGTATACAATGCAGAGTAGGTCGTAGTATACGATGCGGAATAGGTCGCAGTATACGATGCCGGTTTGTATTTCAGAGTGGGTCACTGATTGCGATGCAGAGTGAGATGTGGGTACAGAGGAAACGCAGTTGCGATTCAGGTGCACGGCTGGTGCTGACGCCAAAGATGACACTGCTGAGATTGCAATACTGCAGCACGATTTACTTCATTCAGCTTCTGGGACGGGGTCGCTGACACGGGGGACGTTTAAGGCGTACCACCCTTTAAGTCCCCAGTGCCGCGTGTAGCTGACAATGTCCCCTTTACAAGATCTTCCCCGGGTGCCCGATGGGTAAGTGAGACTCCACATCTCGGGGGCTAACAAATTTCCCCTTGATACAAGCCCGGTTCGTGGATGAATCCCCAGCCTTGGCGAATCTTAAAATCAC
>JARQOD010003056.1:41549-69332 GCA_033576555.1 Oophaga sylvatica
CAAAGGGGCAGATATCCTTAAGATCGTGGTTCTTATAATTTTTGATATCTGAGCCGCATTCCATATACCTGACTCCAGCTGAAGTCAAAAGAGGAGGTAGGAAGGTCTGGCTTTACTGCTAAAAACCAGATGTGACCAACAATCATTGTTCAGTGCTGGGAGATAAAGCTCGCTGTAGGACCTTACCATTTACTAATCGGAGTGCTCCCCTCTGCTAAGATCTGCGTCATTTCTGTGACATCAAGTCTAGTAATTTTCCATTCATATGCTTTTTTATATTGTATTGTCTTGTCTCCTTTGTAATATTTTTTGTACATTTTTGTAAATACTGACTAATTTTGGGGATTAAATATACAAAATGTAATAGCTTTAATCCTCTTGTTCTAAAACCGCACCCCTGAAGCCTCGTGAGGCTATACATTATAAGTAACAGATGTCTAGTCGGCCTGTATAAACGATTGGTGGTGGAAGCTACTTTTTTAGTTGGCTATTGCTGAGCTTGGCGGTGACAGTACTGGGTTACATATATATTCCATGTGCTGGATCAGATGTGAAGATGAGTCGCACATGGTACCAGGTTATGGGGTACTCGGCACCGAGCCCATGGAAGTCTATGGGGAATGTCACTGGCAGCAGAGCTCGGTCCGTGGCCCTGGGCGCTCATACAATGGGGGATATTTACAGGGGATTATAAAGATAGTTCGTGACGCCACCTGTGGTTTCTGATCTGATTGACCAGCGCTGCAGGGTAAATCTCTGAGGGGATGTTATGACAGCTAGATGTTAAGTCCCCACAGGTGGGACTGATCCCTCAAAGTCTATGGTGGTGCAGGGTGCAGATAAGAAGTCAGTCACACACAATGCAGTCTCTTTCCATACCTTTACTTGTAGATGTTGCAGGTATGTCCCGGGAAGCTGGTCAGGTTGGAGAATGCACATTCAGGGAATTGCTGAGCAGGTTTAAGGCCTCCTTTCTCCTTAATGTGTATGTGAGTCCTAACTTGCATAAAGTCAAGTTTAACTCTTAATGCAACAGCTACGCCCGGTCGACATTGTGGTTGAGCCTTTTCTGTCTCTGATAATCAGATGTTGGCAAGAACGAAGTCCTTACTTTTGCAGCGTCCCGCTCAAAGTCCCTGTTCTCCGACTCCAGTTACGTATCGGCACTTAGGGCTACCTTCTGCGACTTGAAGTCCAGCAAGGCCTCCGGATTTCTATCACTAGCCGTGAAGTACTAGCAATCTTCGGACCCGGTGTCCGGTTAATTAAGTGAAGGTGATCTGTCACCTAGGTCACTTGTCCTTCTTTTTCCACTCGCCTGTCGCCCTGCTCTTGCCCTTAACATAAGCACAGGTAGCAGCGGTAGTAGATGTCAGCTTTCCTTCCAGTGCTCACTGACCTGTTCTCAGTTGCCTCGTTGTTATAACTGCAGTTGTTCCCTTCCTTCTTTCCTTCACAGAACTCTGTCCAGAGCAGCTCACAGGACGTTTCGTCAGACTGTATACACGCTGTAGCTCCGAGAGTTGCTTTCCACTTTCCAGAGATAACAGACAGCTTATTCTGAGGTAACTGCTTCAGGTTCCGATGTAACTCTGACTAGGCTAGAGTGCCTCACTTGTCCACTCGTACTAGCCTCCACTTCTGTATGAGGTGAGCTACAGGAGCTCCTTCAGATCTCAGTCTTATCTCCTCTCCCTCCAAGACTAGACTGCTCTGTCCTGAGACAGGAAGCTTGAATGCCTGACTGCTACGTCACACTAACTTAAATAGTCTAAGTTGCCTCTGGTGGCAGTGTTGAGAAATGTGTGTTGTGAATGAATATCAGGCTTTACAATTACCTTTCCTGTGCATTTTCCAGGAGACATGTGTGCCTTGCGCAGCGGGGCCACACATATATACTATACTTCACCAGGATGTGCACAATTACCGGCCTAGTAGCGAAAGCAGCCATCGCCTCGTCCATCAATCGTCAGTCCATTACGCGATTGTCTTGACAATTGGAGGCAGCAGAGTGCTTGTTCGTGACAAATTGGCAGCAGCGGTGGAATATCTGTATGATTGTATCATGGTTTCCAATAATTCAAAGATTTAGTGGCGGAATAATAGAGGAAATGTACAATTCAGAGTTCTAAGGAAAAAATGCTTCAAAATTGTAAGATAAACATTAATAGACATGCAATAGAGAGCTTAAAATTCTCTTTAATGGCTCATGTACTTGTGTTTATTGATGATGTAGACAAACTCTAAGTATTTTGGATTCGCAGCACCAAAAAATTATGATTATAAAGGTCCCTGCAGAATCCAGCAAATATATAAAATGTAATAACTTTCCATTAAATTGAGTTATAACTTCAAAGTCTCCTGTGGGGGCATTGCTTCTCCAGGAAGACTATTGTGTGTTTTGCCACAATATGATGGATCCATACATTGGTACATGGAGTATTTCCAGAGCACTAAAACAAAAAGTCACAACTTAGGACTCTATCTACTTCAGCATAAGATCATGAGGCTGAGGACGGATGATAACTTTATTCCTTCCTTTATTCCTTCTCGGTCTATTAGACGACATAAGAGTTTCTCATTCTGAGTAAAGGTGATATATAAAAATAAAATATGACTGCCCCAATATTCTGTAAATGTTATAAACCTAAAGTGTCAGAGCCCAAAGTGAGAGACGTTCTTTAGTAAAGTTTGTTGTTTATAGTGCATGTTAATTTTCATAGGCATGGAGATTTCTGGCAAAACTCAGGAATAAAATCAGTAACCCAGTAAAAATAGCAAGAAAAATAAGTTGGAAAGTTGAAAAAAGATTCTGTTCAATCATATAGGGTTACATATTGTATAAAATAACAGTAGTGAGAACGGCTATGAAATTCTAGTATTATCTGAGCAGCGGGTGCTGGACTATCTGAAATTCTGAACTATTACAAATAGTTTAAGACACACATACATATACTTGTACACACATTTACAAACATACACACATGGACAAACACATGCACACACATATATCCTTATATACCTGTACACACACACAGGGCCGGCTCCAGGTTTTTATGGGCCCCGGGCGAAAGAGCCTCAGTGGGCCCCTTTAACACAGACCACGATTCATGATGCACAGATACAGCAGAGAAATATAGGTACAGTACAATGTCAAATACTTCACTTCTTCCATTACATGAGTGATATCTATTGTAAATTGTACAATAGCTCAAAAACCGCCAAATCCTCACAGCGCACAGTACAGACGGACAGTACAGTCCTCCATACAATATTATGGGCACCACAGTCTCCCCCTCATCACCCATATAATACCCCATGCAGGATGTCACCCCCCATATAATGCTCCATACAGAATACTGGACCCAAAATAATGCTAGTCCATAGCTACAGAATACTGGACCCTAATTCATAAATGCTACCATACAGAATACTGGTCCCATATAATGCTCCATACAAAATATGGCTCTCCTCTGCTCTGATACTGGTTACTGCACTTTACTCTCAGAAAGGCTAGGGGAAAGACTCTCACTCTTGCCTCACCGTTTCTGAAATGCCGCTCAATCAAGTCGCTCTGACACAGACTCCCCATTCATCATCATATCCTCCCCATTCATCATCATTGCCTCCATTATCATAAATTGCCTCCCCATCATCATCATGGCCTCCCCATTATCATCAATGCCTGCCCATCATCATCATCTCCTCCCCATCATCATCTTCTCCCATCATCAATGCCTGCCCATTATCATCAATGCCTGCCCATTATCATCATCTTCTCCCCATCATCATCAATGCCTCCCCATTATCAGCAATGCCTGCCCATCATCATCTCCTCCCCATCATCAATGCCTGCCCATTATCATCAATGCCTGCCCATTATCATCATCTTCTCCCATCATCAATGCCTGCCCGTTATCATCAATGCCTGCCCATTATCATCATCTTCTCCCCATCATCATCATCAATGCCTCCCCATTATCAGCAATGCCTGCCCATCATCACACACAGACAGCACACAAGCACTCTCTCACATACATACACACACACATACACACACACACATACATACACACACAAAGCACCGCACTACATACACACAGAGACACACACACCTCTTACCTGTCCGCGTCCCCGCGCTCTGTGCCACAGCCGGCCGCTGAATGATGACGTCATTCAGCGGCCGGCTGTGAGAGGAAGCGCCGGCGCCCCCTGGAGCCCGGAGCTGCGGTCAGCGGAGGCACGGGAGAGGTAAGTATTGTGCCAGCCGATGCCGGGGCCCTGAGCAAGCGGGGGGGCCCAGTGGCGGCACTGACACCGCTCTCCTCCGCTAACGGGTGCGGGGGTGCCAGACTGCGAGTGGGCCCCCCGCCTGCTCAGGGCCCCGGCACTTGCCCGGATGTGCCGGGTGCTGACGCCGGCCCTGCACACACACATACAGTCACTGGCGCCGCTATAATGAGGCGACTTGAGCCTCTGTCTCAGCGAGGAGGGCGGCAAAGCAGGAGCGCAGATCTGGCCCGTCGGCCCTGCCGACACTGAACTGACAGTTCAGTGCCGGCGGGCCCTTTATTCGCGGGCGGAATGCAGCACAGGCCCTTTAATCGCGGACACATATGCAGCACAGGCGATGTGATCGTCATCACGCCGCCTGCGCGCCGTGATGACGTCACGCCGCCTGTGCCAGGAGAAGACGGAGTCGATCGCGCTTCATTCAGAGCTGCGGAGGAGATAGGTGAGTACTGGCTTTTTTTTTTTAACACCGGGCCTGGCCTATGGGGGATTCTGCTGCTTATGGGGGACTATGCTGGCTATGGGGGATTCTGCTGCTTATGGGGATTATTCTGGCTATTGGGGATTATGCTGGCTATGGGCGATTATGCTGGCTATTGGGGAATTATGCTGGCTATTGGGGGATTATGCTGGCTTTGGGGATATCTGGCTTGGGGTATGTTGGGATTATGCATTGGGGTTATGGTATGGGATTATGCTGGCTATTGGGGAATTATGCTGGCTATTGGGGGATTATGCTGGCATGGATATGGGGGATTATGCTGGCTATTGGGGATTATGCTGGCTATTGGGGCATTATGCTGGCTATTGGGGGATTATGCTGGCTATTGGGGATTATGCTGGGTATTGGGGGATTATGCTGGCTATTGGGGGATTATGCTGGCTATTGGGGGATTATGCTGGGTTGGGGGTTATGTGGCTATGGGAATTATGCTGGCTATTGGGGGATTATGCTGGTATGGGGGATTATGCTGGCTATTGGGGATTAGCGATATGGGATAGTGACTATGGGGGATTCTAATGCTGGCTATGGGGGATTATGCTGGCTATGGGGGATTATGCTGGTATTGGGGGATTATGCTGCTATTGGGGATTATGCTGGCTATTGGGGATTATGCTGGCTATTGGGGGATTATGCTGGCTATGGGGGATCTATGCTGGCTATTTGGGGGATTATGCTGCTATGGGGGATTATGCTGGTATGGGGGATTATGCTGGCTATGGGGAATTATGCTGGCTATTGGGGGATTATGCTGGTATGGGGATTATGCTGGCTATTGGGGGATTATGCTGGATATGGGGGATTATGCTGCTATGGGGGATTATGCTGTCTATGGGGATTATGCTGCTATGGGGATTATGCTGCTATGGGGACTATGCTGGCTATGGGTATTATGCTGATATGGGGATTATGCTGGTATGGGTATTATGCTGGCTATGGGTATTATGCTGCTATTGGGGATTAGTGTTGGACTATCTGCGTATGGCTAGTGCTATTGGGACCTATGCTGCGTATTGGGGACCTATGCTGCGTATTGGGGACCTATGCTGCTATTGAGGACCTATACTGCGTATTGGGGACCTATGCTGCCATGAGGACTATACTGCTATTGGGGACCTATGCTGCGTATTGGGGACCTATGCTGCCTATTGAGGACTTACTGCGATGGGACCTATGCTGCTATTGGGGACCTATGCTTATGGACCATGCGCTATGGGGACTATGCTCGTATTGGGGACCTATGCTGCCTATTGGGACTATGCTGTCTATTGAGGACATATGCTACCTATTGGGGACTATGCTGCCTATTGGGAACATATGCTGCCTATTGGGGACATTTACCTGCCTATTGGGGACCAATGCTGCCTATTGGGGACATTTATCTGCCTATTAGGGACTCTCGCACCACACCAGTCTGAGCCTGAGCTAAAAGTGGAGTTGCGCCACTATGTGCACTGATGAGGATGAAATGATATGGATTGGCAAGGCTGCAGTGTGGGCAGTGCAGGCTGTATGTCTCTGTGTGGGCAGTTTTATTGCTGGTATATTGTTTTTGTAGCGCTGTATATATATTGGTATTTTACTAATAGCAATTTGGAATCCCTAGGAAATAATGATATCAAGAAAGAGAAAAATTGCTTCACTTGTGACAAATATGGAACTGAACATTGACCATCTCATTAGCCAAAAGCAGGCCCGTAGTTCCCATTGAAATACCAGTAAGTTTGTTGATTTTTAACTTTACTTGTTCTTTATTTTAAGTATTGTATTTGTTCCTGTTTCTTTTTTTTTTTACTTCAAAATAAGAGTGTAGTATATGGTGTATACAGGGTCATACACATCGTGTGCTTGGGTAATATAAGTGTAGTATATGGTGGTATATAACAGGGTCATACACATCGTGTGCGGTATATAGAGTGTAGTATATGGTGTACACAGGGTCATACACATCGTGTGCGGTATATAGAGTGTAGTATATGGTGTATACAGGTAATACATATTGTGTGCGGTATATAGAGTGTAGAATATGGTGTATACAGGGTCATACACATCGTGTGCGGTATATAGAGTGTAGTATATGGTATATACAGGGTCATACACATCTGTGCGGTATATAGAGTGTAGTATATGGTGTATACAGGTAATACACATCTTGTGCGGTATATAGAGTGTAGTATATGGTGTATACAGGTCATACACATCGTGTGCGGTATATAGAGTGTAGTATATGGTGTATTATACTTTTCATATACAGGTTATAATGCCTCTTATTCTTTGTATAGAGGTGAGTGTGCCATGTATAATATATGGTATATACACGGTAGTGTCGCATACACTGCTGTATTATACAATATACAACAGTTCTAATGCTCCATACTTAATATGCAGGATAATGTACAGTGTATATGATGTGACCTGTATAAGATGTGACATTGGCTTGCCCCCCCCCTAGTTTTGATCCTGGGTACGCCCATGCTCCTGCTGCTGGCTGCTGCGCACGGTGCTGCTTCCTTGATATCCTTGTGACTCCCTCCCCTCATGTCCAGAGTTAGGAGAAGTCAGGTCGGTGACTAGTTATTAATGCAACTACTTAAGTTACTACATGGGACTTGAAAACATGATCTCCCGACAAGGGAAATACACAGGCCTGTGTAGCGCTGCGGTGATTCCGGATGTGTTCAATGAACACATCCGGATTCACCGCGCGTTCAGAAGGGGCGGTAGCTTTTACTGATTTTACAATGGGGGGGCGCCGTTTTGCAGTTCACCTCAGGCAGCAGAGAGGCTAGGTTCACCCCTGCATACAGTCATGGCCAAAAGTTTTGAGAATGACACAAATATTAATTTTTACAAAGTCTACTGCTTCACTTTTTCTAATGGCAATTTGCATATACTCCAGAATGTTATAAAGAGTGATCAGCTTAACAGCAATTACTTGCAAAGTCAATATTTAACTAGAAAATGAACTTTATCCCCCAAAACACATTTCAACATCATTGCAGCCCTGCCTTAAAAGGACCAGCTAACCTCTTTTCAGTGATTGCTCCATTAACACAGGTGTGGGTGTTGATGAGGACATGGCTGGAGATCAATCTGTCATGATTAAGTAAGAATGACACCACTGGACACTTTAAAAGGAGGCTGGTGCTTGGCATCATTGTTTCTCTTCTGTTAACCATGGTTATCTCTAAAGAAACACATGCAGTCATCATTGCAATGCACAAAAATGGCCTAACAGGGAAGAGTATCGCAGCTAGAAAGATTGCACCTCAGTCAACAATCTATCGCATCATCAAGAACTTCAAGGAGAGAGGGTTCCATTGTTGCCAAAAAGGCTCCAGGGCGCCCAAGAAAGACCAGCAAGCGCCAGAACCGTCTCTTAAAAGTGTTTCAGCTGTGGGATCGGGCTACCAGCAGTGCAGAGCTTGCTCAGGAATGGCAGCAGGCAGGTGTGAGTGCATCTGCACGCACTGTGAGGCGGAGACTCTTGGAGCAAGGCCTGGTCTCAAGGAGGGCAGCAAAGAAGCCACTTCTCTCCATAAAAAACATCATGGACAGACTGATATTCTGCAAAAGGTACAGGCAGTGGACTGCTGAGGACTGGGGTAAAGTTATTTCTCTGATGAATCCCCTTTTCGATTGTTTGGGACATCAGGAAAACTACTCATTGGAGAAGACAAGGTGAGCGCTACCACCAGTCTTGTCTCATGCCAACTGTTAAGCATCCTGAAACCATTCATGTGTGGGGTGCTTCTCAGCCAAGGGAATCGGCTCTCTCACAGTCTTGCCTAAAAACACAGCCATGAATAAAGAATGGTACCAGAATGTCCTCCAATAGCAACTTCTCCCAACCCTCCAAGAGCAGTTTGGCGATCAACAATGCCTTTTCCAGCATGATGGAGCACCTTGCCATAAAGCAAAGGTGATAACTAAATGCTCAGGGAACAAAACATAGAGATTTTGGGTCCATGGCCTGGAAACTCCCCAGATCTTAATCCCATTGAGAACTTGTGGTCAATCATCAAGAGACAGGTGGACAAACAAAAACCTAAAAATTCTGACAAAATGAAAGCATTGATTGTGCAAGAATGGACTGCTATCAGTCAGGATTTAGTCCTGAAGTTGATTGAGAGCATGCCAGGGAGAATTGCAGAGGTCCTGAAGAAGAAGGGTCAACACTGCAAATATTGACTTGCTGCATTAACTCATTCTAACTGTCATATAAGCTTTTGTTACTCATATGTTTGCAATTATATTTCTGTCTGTGATAAAAACATCTGTCAAACACACACATAAAAACCAGAGGGCAGCAGATCATGTGAAAATATAATATTTGTGTCATTCTCCAAACTTTTGGCCATGACTGTACATACACATTGTGACAGGGTCACTAGCACTGTATGGGAGGGGAGATATGTATCATGGAGATTGCTTTCTTCCGTGATCTAAAGACCCATAAGTTTCTCTCCAGCATGCTATGTGCTGAAGGAATTAATAGGCCATAATAAGGGACAGGTTTGCTGGTGGGTAGGTCAGAGATTGGCGGACGCTTGCTCACCATATCCCCAACTCAAGGGTGTGGCTGGGATGTCAAATGTACAGCCACTGTTTTTTTATGTGTGTTGTGGTTTGGAGAGGGGAGACTCTAGACGTGGCTCAAGATGGAGCTGAAGACAGATGGTGGTCTGAACAGTCTATGTCGGAGATTGACAGAGGCATTTAAATGGTTAAGAGCCTATTTATGGCAGCTTACTTCTTCAATGTTAGGAATAAACCTTCTTTGATACCCTCTATGCTTGCAATCCTTGACGTCTATCTCAGTAATGGTGGTGCTCTACATAAGTGGGTTCATCTCTTTTACCTGGGACAAAAAACACTGCAAAGAATATCTCAGTCCTGGACATTTCTAAACATAACAGTGGGTTCAGGTGATATTAGTAAGCTGGTGGCTAGCTTATTTTCAACCTTCTCACGTCAGAGGTGGCACTGAGCGGTATTGGAGCTTCTAAGGATCGTAGGTGGAAGTCACACTCTAACAATTGGAAAGTGATGACGTATCTAAGCTATTTGCAATCACTTTCTGAATCCACATCACCCCAAAAAGGGGTTTATTATGCTCTGAGGTCAAATCAGACATCAAGGCATAAAAAAGAGTGGATAGTATTGGCTAGAAAATAAAAAATGATACTCAACTCTCCTTGTCGCTGCAGCTTCCTGGTTCTCCGCAATGGTCTTCAAATCTTCTGGCGCTCCCACACATTCGATTGATGTTAAGCACTGGAAAGGAGAGAGGCGTTGCAGCAAAGGGAAAGATGAAGAGTGGGTCTCTGATACATGAGCATATCATGTATATTTTTAACTTCTTCCAGGCCATTAAACGAAAACAGGAAAGTGGCAACTGGATGGCCTCCATTTTGTTGGATTCTTGCAAGCTGAATTCCCCAAATTTTGGTAAAATTTTTTTTAAAAAAATTTCACTTATCTACAATTGTGTCAAAAATTGTTTGCCCTCACCTAATTCCTGTTTGTCTGCATGTTTGTCACACTTAAATGTTTCAAATCACCAAACAAATGTAAATATTAGACAAAGATAACACAAGTAAACACAAAATGCAGTTTTTAAATGAAGGTGTTTATCATTAAGGGAAAAAGAAATTCAAATCTACAGGGCCCTGTGTGAAAAAGTGATTGCTCCCTAAACCTATCAAGCGTTTGCAATCAAGCATTTACGATAACTGGCATTGAGTCTTTTTCAATGCTCTGGAGGAGTTTTGGCCCACCCATATTTGCAGAATTGTTGTTCAGCCACATTGGAGGGTTTCCGAGCAGGAACCGCCTTTTTAAGGTCACGTCACAGCATCTCAATCAGATTAAAGTTAGGACTTTGACTAGGCCACTCCAAAGTCTTAATTTTGCTTTTCTGAAGCCAATCAGAGGTGGACATGCTGGTGTGTTGTGGATCATTCTCCCGCTGCATAAACCCAAGTGTGCTTCAGCTTGAGATCACAAACAGATGGCTGGACATTCTCCTTTAGAATTTTTTGGTAGACAGTAAAATATTTAGACTTGAGACTTGGTAGACAGTAGACTTGAGACTTGGTAGACAGTAGAATTAATTGTTCCATTTACCACAGCAAATCTTCCAGGTCTTGAAGAAGCAAAACAGCCCCAGACTATAACACAACCACCCTATATTTTACTGTTGGTATAATGTGCCTTTTCTGAAATGCTGTGTTACATCTATGCCATATGTAATGGGACATACACATTCCAAAAGTTCAATTTTGGTCTCGTCAGTCTACAGAGTATTCTCCCAAATGTCCTGGGGATCATCAAGATGTTTTCGGGCAAATGTTCTTATTTAACAGCACTGGTTTTCGTTTTGGAACTCTGCCATGCAGGCCATTTTTGCCCAGTCTCTTTCTTATGGTGGAGTCATGAATACTGACCTTAACTGAGGCAAATGAGGCCTGCAGTTCTTTGGATGTTGTTGGGTCTTTTGTGACCTCTTCGATGAGTCGTCGCTGCACTCTTGGGGTAATTTTGGTCAGCCGGCCATTCTTGGGAAGGTTCACCACTGTTCCATGTTTTGACCATTTGTGGATAATGGCTCTCATTATCGTTCCCTGGAGTCCCAAAGCTTTAAAAATGGCTTTATAACATTTGCCAGACTGATAGATCTCAATTACTTTGTTTCTCATTTGTTACAGATTTTCTTTGGATATTGGCATGATGTCTAGCTTTTGGTCTACCTCACTTTGTCAGGCAGGTCCTATTTAAGTTATTTCTTGATTGAGAAAGGTGTGGCAATAATTAGGTTTGCATGTGGCTAGGGAATTTGAACTCGGGTTCATAAAGATGTGATAAACCACAGTTAATTTATGTATTTTGGGGAGGCAATAACTTTTTAACAAAGGTGCCTATAGGTTTGGATTTATTTTTCTCTTAAGAATAAAGATCTTCATTTAAAATCTGCATTTTGTGTTTACTTGTGTTGTCTTTGTCTAATATTTAAATTTGTTTGGTGATCTGATGCATTTAAGTGTGGCAAACATGCAAAAGAATAAGAAATCAGGAAGGGGCAAACACTTTTCACACATTTATTTAAATTGTGAGTGTGAATTACCTGTACCCTATGTTTCTATAATAGAAAATTCAGGAGCAGCCAGTGCTGGATTAAAGAAACTCGACTGTATGAAGTAACATTATAGTGTAGAAATACAATATAATGCTACCAAAATGTAATCTTCATATGGTCGACTGCAAGGCTTCAAGCTGCTCTATATAAATGGTTCATCTGATTGGTTTCTATACATTATAACCTTATAATATAAATCTATGTTATTTTAAACCAACCGTTTTGTGTCAAAATACATCACAGTAATATAAAAAAAATGAACTTGGTTCACTTTTTCCATCGCTTGATGCTAAGAAACTCCGATGCAACTACGTAAAATGACGTACACAGCTTCTGTTTCTCAAAAAGTTTTCATACGAAGATCTGACTAGTCATAAATCTTCCCACTTTCCCATGCTGAGTTCTTTTACAGGTATCTAGCCAGAAAACTGAACTCATCACCGGCTGGCCACCACCAGAGACTTCTGGGAGATTCATCTGGTTGAGAAGGGAAGTGGAGACGTAATGAGACACTTAAGGCTGTGTAATATGACCCTACTGGATTGGGCTTGGTGTTTGGACAAAGTCCAAGATGTTCTACCATTAATCTTAAACCCATACATAAGAGAAAGGCTCGAATGTGCAGCTAAGGAGTGTGAGGTGAATGTATGGGGGAAAAAGTCATAAAAAGGTAGATAAATGAGGCCAGAAGAACTCAGAAAAATGAAATAAAATATTATTGGATTTTATTTATGACCTAATTTCATCTATTTTTTTAATAACATTCTATGTACTATATATATATATATATATATATATACATATATATATATATTGTGAGACAGTGAGTGAATATGTGATGAATGGGGTGTACATTTCACCTAGGTATAAGGGAAATGTGTGGCTTTGTAAACCTAGTGGTAGAGAAAGGTCACTACACCTCACATTCAGCACACACTTGCAGCACAAGCCTGAAACTACTCAGGTGTTAATTAGGAGACCAGAAGTAGGTGTTTGGAAACACAATCTGAGAGCTAGTTTAGCCTGGACACAGGAAGGTGTCCTGGCACAAGAAACAGTCTCCAAGAGTGTTAGAGCTGTCTTTAGCCTGGACACAGAGAGGTGTCCTGGCACAAGGAAGCAGTCTCCAAGAGTGTTAGAGCTGTCTTTAGCCTGGACACAGAGAGGTGTCCTGGCACAAGGAAGCAGTCTCCAAGAGTGTTAGAGCTGTCTTTAGCCTGGACACAGAGAGGTGTCCTGGCACAAGGAAGCAGTCTCCAAGAGTGTTTGAGCTATCTCAGTCTGGGTGCAGGAAGGACCCCGGACATAGGAGTAGTCTCAGTGCGAATCCGTGTGAAGAGCGGCTGAATAGGAGTGGATCTCTCTCAAGTCTGGACATGGAAGGTGCCTTCAGACACAAGGAGGAGTATCTGTGAAGCTCCAAACTGGTAACATATGTGATATGTGTTGTTTTGGGCACAGACTGGTAGAGTCTGGGTCCCGGATAGAGAGGGAAATCTATCTATGTGTAATTAGTGGCTAGACAAGCCCAGGTTTTCTGTTTATGCTTTGTTTTATCTGTTTGCTGTGGACTTTAATAAAGCTGGTTGCGGCCAGTTTTGCACCAGAACTGCTGTCTGAATGAACTGTTTTCATGCCATTCTGTCTACCCAGACAGCGATCCTAGAGCTAAACCCCCGGAAAGACTACAATATATATATTTTACATACATATTATATATATATATATATATATATATATATATACACAGCTCTGGCAAAAATTAAGAAACCATTGCACAGTTTTATAAAAATCAGCAAATCAGCTTCTCTACATGTCTGACAGCCATTCCATTCCAGTGTCAGTTGAATTCCAACCAGAGTTCACCTCATCCTATTTAATGTGCTTCTGATTAGGTGATCACCTAAACCAAATCTTATTTAATGAAGGAAAGTATAAAAACCACTGCTGTGGTGTTCACAATCCTCCTGCAATAGGACAAGCTGGATGGCAAAACAAGTGCTAGTAATATCCAAAAAGTAATAGGAATGAAAAAATAACTTTTAACCATGCCAAAGGAGTTGAAAAGAAAAGTCTTGAGTGAGGAAAAGAAGGGCTCAATTCTGGCTTTACTAACAGAGGGATACAGAGAGCGTCATGTTGCCTCCATCCTTAAAATTTCTAAGACGGCAGTCCATTACAACAAGGTCAAGCAGGAGACATTGTGGACAACAAAGCTACAGACCGGCAGAGGGCGAAAACGACTCTTCACTGACCGGGATGACCATCATCTTATTCAAATGGCACTCAGCAACCACAGGATGACATTAAGTGACCTACAAAAGGAATGGCGATTGGCAGCTGGGGTGAAGTGCACGGCAAGAACAGTTCGTAACAAGCTCCTAGAGGCAGGGCTCAAGTCATGTAAAGCTAGAAAAAAGCCTTTCATCAATGAGAAGCAAAGGAGAGCCAGGCTGAAGTTTGCCAAAGACCATAAGGATTGGACCATAGAGGACTGGAGTAAGGTAATCTTCTCTGCTGAGTCTAATTTTCAGCTTTGCCCAACACCTGGTCGTCTAATGGTTAGACAGAGACCTGGAGAGGTGTACAAGCCACAGTGTCTTGCACCCACTGTCAAATTTGGTGGAGGATCATTGATGATCTGGGGATGCTTCAGCAAGGCTGGAATTTGGCAGGTTAATCTTTGCGAAGGACGTATGAATCAAGCCGCATACAAGTTATCCTGAAAAAACAGTTGATTCCTTCTGCTCAGGCAATGTTCCCCAACTCTGAGGACTGGTTTTTCCAGTAGGACAATGCGCCATGCCACACAGCTAGGTCAATCAATGTGTGGATGAAGGACCACCACATCAAATCCCTGTCATGGCCGCCCAATCTCCAGACCTGAACCCCATTGAAAACCTCTGGAATGTAATCAAGAGGAAGATGGATAGTGTTAGAGCTGGCAGAACGCACAAAATAAATATAAATAATAAGTGCGTTCGCAGCCCAGGGGGCCAATGTGCAGGCAGAGCCTGCTGCTAGTAGGATGGCGGTAAGGCAAACTCTGTTACTTCACAGAGTCGCAACTATAGACACTGTGGCCCTATATGGCGGTATAAGCGAACTCTGTTACACCACAGAGTAGCTAAGGTAGAAACGCAGAAATATGGACTGTGTCCTGTTAACTCCACAGGTATGTACAGACAACTGCTGTGCGGACAGCAGCCCGTAGTACCGCAATCAGCAACGCAATCAGACAATCTCCTCACGGAGAAGCCGGTATTCTAGGGGCTTATTTCAGCCGAGCCCTAAACACGTGCATACAATCTCCTCACCGGAGTTGCCGGTATTCTAGGGGCTTATTTCAGCCGAGCCCTAACATATGCGTGCAAGATCACCCTGGCGCAAAGCACATAATGTGATTGATACTAACGCATGGCGGCACGACCATGCCACCCTTTTATAGTAGCCACTACAGGACCTGCCTGATAAGGACCAATAGGAAACTGCTCCAGAACACAAGTGGTTTCAGGACCTTCCTGGCGGACCAATAGGAACTGCTGCAGTACCTGAGCATGTGACCCCTGATCTCCAATGAGAGATCTTACTCTGGGCATGCTCAGAAGGGGAAAGCAAGGACTTTGTCCTAAAGACGTCTTCTCCCGCTAACCAGTACTGGCTACAATAGCAGAGCCTGGAGGAGCAGCAGTAATCCTCTGCACACTGTTAGACTGGGCGAGACGCTGGGACCGACGTCTAAGCTGAGCAGAGTCCACTGCGGCCGGAAACGGATGGGAGACCGCAGCAGGGACGGCTTGAGATTGCCCTTGTGCAGAAGCGGGAACTTGACCCCTAACAGATAGTTAGGCCTCTTTCACACATCCGTTTTTTGCTGTCAGGCGCGATCCGGGCTTTTAAAAAAAAACGGATCCTGTTTTTTAAATCGCCGGATGCGTTTTTTTGTCATTGACTATCATTAGCGCCGGATTGCGCTGGATGTCCTTGCGTTGCTTCCGTTTTTTGCCGGACCCGGCGGAAATGTACATTCCGGCGGCCGGACAAAACGGTCACTGCAAAGTTTTTTTTTCTGCCGCACCCACCTGATAGCGCCTGAAGCGGCGCATCTGGCGGGCGCAAACAATACAAGTCTATGGTGCCAGATCAGTCTTTTGTGCAATCCAGCAAAAGACTGATCCGGATTCTGGAAACCAAGGTCTCTCTCTCTCTCTTTCTCTCTCTCTCCTCGGTCCGGACATGCGTACCAAGCATTTACAGCTTCAAAAGTTCAGGACGGATCCGGCAAAAAACCTGATCCGTTGCATCAGTTTTTTCAAAATCAGCGCCGGATCCGTTCTTTCCGGTTTTGGCCGGATTGTGCCTGACGGCAAAAAACTGATGTGTGAAAGAGGCCTTACAGGCCATCAAACAAAGAAGAACTGCTTACATTTTTGTACCAGGAGTGGCATAAGGTCACCCAAAAGCAGTGTGAAAGACTGGTGGAAAGCATGACAAGACGCATGAAACTGTGATTAACAATCATGGTTATTCCACACACATTAGTATTGTTGTTTCTAACTGATTATGAACTTGTTTTCTCAGCGTTATTTGAGGTCTACAAGCACTACATTTTTTGTTATTTTGACCATTTCTCATTTTCTGAAAATAAATACAAAATTTATGGCTTGGAAATTCAGAGACGACTTGTTAGTAATTTAAAGAATAAAAAAGCAATTTGCATTTTACTCAAAAATATACCTATAAGACAGGGATGTCAAAGTCAAACACACCGAGGGCCAAAAAAAACAAATTTGCTACAAGCCGAGGGCCGGACTGACGCCGGCCCTGCTACCGGTGCATTGTGGGAAATGTAGTGTTGGTGCCAGGGCCGGCTCCAGGTTTTTATGGGCCCCGGGCGAAAGAGCCTCAGTGGGCCCCTTTAACACAGACCACGATTCATGATGCACAGATACAGCAGAGAAATATAGGTACAGTACAATGTCAAATACTTCTCTTCTTCCATTACATGAGTGATATCTATTGTAAATTGTACAATAGCTCAAAAACCGCCAAATCCTCACAGCGCACAGTACAGACTGGACAGTACAGTCCTCCATACAATATTATGGGCACCACAGTCTCCCCCTCATCACCCATATAATACCCCATGCAGGATGTCACCCCCCATATAATGCTCCATACAGAATACTGGACCCAAAATAATGCTCCATACAGAATACTGGACCCAATATAATGCTCCATACAGAATACTGGACCCAATATAATGCTCCATACAGGATACTGGTCCCCATATGCTCCATACAGGATACTGGACCCAATATAATGCTCCATACAGGATACTGGTCCCCATATAATGCTCCATACAAAATATGGAGCTCTCCTCTGCGCTGTACTGCGTTCTGCACTGTTACAGCTCAGGAAAGGGCGCTGTGGAAAGACTCCCCATTATCATCATCATTGCCTCCCCATCATCATCATGGCCTCCCCATCATCATCAATGCCTGCCCATCATCATCTTCTCCCCATCATCAATGCCTGCCCATCATCATCATCTCCTCCCCATCATCATCAATGCCTGCCCATCATCATCTTCTCCCCATCATCAATGCCTGCCCATTATCATCATCTTCTCCCCATCATCACCAATGCCTCCCCATTATCAGCAATGCCTGCCCATTATCATCTTCTCCCCATCATCATCATCAATGCCTCCCCATTATCAGCAATGCCTGCCCATTATCATCTTCTCCCCATCATCATCATCAATGCCTCCCCATTATCAGCAATGCCTGCCCATTATCATCTTCTCCCCATCATCATCAATGCCTCCCCATTATCAGCAATGCCTGCCCATTATCATCTTCTCCCCATCATCATCAATGCCTCCCCATTATCAGCAATGCCTGCCCATCATCACACACAGACAGCACACAAGCACTCTCTCACATACTTATATACACACACACACACAAAGCACCGCGCTACATACACACAGACACACACAGAGACATACACACACACGTCTTACCTGTCCGACGTCCACGCGCTCTGTGCCACAGCCGGCCGCTGAATGATGACGTCATTCAGCGGCCTGCTGTGAGAGGAAGCGCCGGCTGTTGTGAATGGACTTGAAATGAGTTCTGAGCAGAGGCTCCCTCTGGTGGTTACAAGCGGTACTGGACTGTCCAGTGAAGATTGTGAGGATTGGGAATCAGGTGTTACTGACTGGTCTTATATAAGGGAGTCGCCTTCCCATCAGGGTTGCCGGTGATCAATTGTTCTGGTCTCAATCCTTGATTCCTGTTTCCTTTGTAGCCTGCTTTGTCGTGTCTGCATCTCCTGCTAACAGATAAGACATTTTCTTCTTTTTGTTTTTGTGCTTGATTTTTGCATTTTGTCCTGCACTTCTGTGGGGGCCTTCAGGGTCCCCTCCGGGGGCTTTTGCCCTCTCAGTTTAGTTCAGCCACTGATGTTTGTACATTTGCTTTTTCCAGTTTTTTCAGTGGCTGCTGTTTTGATTTTGTTACACCAGAGAACTAATTTAGGTGGTAGAGGTCGTGTGATCTCAGGTGTTTTTGAAATTAGTAGAGTTGGTGCTTTTCAGGGTTTTTTGGGATTGCAGTAAGTGCCCTTCCTGTCCTTTTCTATTTAGGTAGTTTGGGCCCCAACGTTTGCTCATACTATTTTCTGTCTGTGTCAGTATTTCTTCTTGTCTAACCGCCATTACATGTTTGGGGGCTTTCTATGTTCTTTGGGGATCTGCTCCGGGGCAGATAGCTTTCCTCTTTCTATCTTTAGGTGTAGTTAGTTTCTCAGGCTGTGACGAGGCGTCTTGGACCAACGTAGGAACGCTCCACGGTTGCCTCTAGTTGTGGTGGTTAGTCAGGGTACTGCAATCTCATAGATTCCAACTGCTCTGGTGTATTGCCTTTTTTTACCTGCACTCCTCAGCTACCGAAACATAACAGTATCACCGGCCTAAAAATTGAAAATTGTATGGTACTCACTGAAGGGAAAAATACTGTGAAAGAAAAAGGTTGTCAGAGTTGTCAGAGATATTTTTCTGTTTGTTGCATTTTTTTTTCCCTCTGTATCTCTGGGTGCTGGGGAGGATTTTTTCTCTCAATGGAGTTTGCACAGCTGTCTGGCCGTGTGGATCAGCTTGCCACTGAGGTTCGGAGTATTGCTACCTATCTTGCTAGGTTGCCTGTTGTGGAACCTAGGATTCCCATGCCAGATTTGTTTTTGGGGATCGAGCCAAGTTTCTGAATTTCAAAAATAATTGTAAATTGTTTTTTGCCTTAAAATCTAAGTCCTCAGGGAACGCAGCGCAGCAGGTTCAATTTGTCATCTCTCTCCTGCGCGGCGATCCTCAGGATTGGGCTTTTTCCCTGACACCTGGGGATCCTGTTTTGAGTGATGTTGATGCATTTTTTCAGGCTTTGGGGTTATTGTACGATGAGCCTAATGTCACTGATCAAGCTGAAAAAGCCTTGTTGGCATTAAATCAGGGGCTTGATGACGCTGAGTTATACTGTCAGAGATTCCGTAGGTGGGCAGTCCTGACCAAATGGAATGACGACGCTTTGGCAGCCCTTTTTCGGAAGGGTCTGTCAGATAATGTAAAGGATGTTATGGTGGGATTCCCTGTCCCCTCTGGTCTCAATGATTCTATGTCATTAGCTATTCAAATTGACAGACGTTTGCGTGAGCGGAGAAGTATGCGTGGAATAGTGTTGCCTTGTGAACCTGCTTCTGAATCCATGCAGTGTGATAGAGTGGTTTCTGGGGCACAGCGTCATGAGTTTCAAAGCGCAATGGGTTATGTTTCTACTGTGGTGATGCCTCTCATGCTATTTCAGTCTGCCCTAAGCGGGGAAAACGTTTTGCACGCTCAGTTGTCTTGGGTAGTGTTCAGACTAAGTTTTTATTAACTGTTACTCTGATATGCTCTCTGTCCTCATTTTCTGCTCAGGCTTTCGTTGATTCGGGAGCAGCTATTAACCTGATGGATTTTGATTTTGCTAAACGTTGTGGGTTTCCCTTGATACCCCTACGGAAGTCTATTCCCCTACTGGGGATCGATTCTACCCCTTTAGCTGAGAATAAACCTCAGTTCTGTACTCAGGTGATAATGAGGGTTGAACCTGATCATCAGGAGAGCTGCAAATTTTTGGTTCTGTATAATCTGCATGACATTATCGTACTGGGTTTCCCTTGGTTACAGTCTCATAATCCATGTTTTGGATTGGAAATCTGTGTCTGTAACCAGTTGGGGCTGCCAATGTGTTAATACCAACACTCCTGTTTTTTCTGCCTCCCCCAGGCTCAGGATGTTCCTGACTTTTTGATTGATTTTTCTGATGTGTTTAGCGAAAGTAAATCTGCATCCTTGCCTCCCCATAGGAGCTATGACTGCGCTATTGAATTAGTGCCTGGTAGTAAATTCCCTAAAGGTCGCCTTTTTAACTTGTCTGTACCTGAACATGACGCTATGCGGTCTTATATCAAGGAGTCATTGGAGAAGGGTCATATCAGACCATCCTCTTCACCCTTAGTGCCGGTTTTTTCTTTGTGGCCAAAAAGGATGGTTCATTAAGGCCGTGTATTGATTATCGTCTTTTGAACAATATTACTGTGAAATATCAATATCCGTTACCCTTGATTTCTGACCTGTTTTCCAGGGTGAAAAACGCTACTTGGTTTACCAAGCTTGACCTCAGGGGGCATATAACCTTATTCGCATTAAGCACGGGGATGAATGGAAGACGGCATTTAATACCCCTGAGGGGCATTTTGAGTACCTTGTGATGCCCTTTGGGCTCACTAATGCTCCTTCTGTCTTCCAGTCCTTCATGAATGACATTTTCAGGGATTTTGTGGATAAATTTCTGATTGTTTATTTGGATGATATCTTGATTTTTTCCAATGACTGGGACTCTCATGTGAAACATGTTCGAACTGTATTCCAGATTTTGAGAGAGAATGCTCTGTATGTGAAGGGATCAAAGTGTCTTTTTGGCGTACAGAGGATCTCATTTTGGGATTCATTTTGTCCCCATCTGTTATTGAAATGGACCCGGTCAAGGTTCAGGCCATCTGTGATTGGGTCCAACCTACTTCATTAAAGGCTCTTCAAAGATTTTTGGGTTTTGCCAATTTTTATCGTAAATTTATTGGTAATTTCTCGGTTATTGTTAAACCATTAACTGATTTGACCAAAAAGGGTTCTGATGTGGTGAATTGGCCTCCTGAGGCAGTCTCTGCATTTCAGGAACTTAAGCAGAGATTCACTTCTGCTCCTGTTCTACGGCAGCCTGATGTTTCTCTGCCATTTCAGGTGGAGGTTGATGCCTCTGAAATTGGGGCAGGTGCCGTTTTGTCCCAAAGAGATCCAGAGACCTCTAAAAGTAACCCTTGTGCCTTTTTCTCTCGAAAATTTTCTCCTACTGAACGTAATTATGACGTGGGTAATCGGGAGTTATTGGCCATGAAGTGGGCTTTTGAAGAGTGGAGACATTGGCTGGAGGGAGCCAAACATCAGGTGGTGGTCCTTACGGACCATAAGAATCTGGTTTATCTGGAATCTGCCAAGCGACTTAATCCTAGACAGGCCAGGTGGGCCTTGTTTTTCACACGTTTTAATTTTGTGTTTTCCTTTCTTCCTGGCACTAAGAATGTTAAGGCGGATGCCCTCTCGAGGAGTTTCCTTGCGGACTCTACTGAGGTATCTGATCCTTCTGTTATTTTGAAAGAAGGTGTAGTTCTTTCTGCCATCTCGCCCAATTTGAGACTGGCTCTGGAGGGGTGTCAGGAGGATAGGCCCGAGCGCTGCCCTGTTGGGAAATTGTTTGTCCCGGACCAGTGGAAAAAGAGTGTGATGTCTGAGATTCATTGTTCCGCGTTGGCCGGTCATCCCGGAATTTTTGGTACCAGAGACTTGGTTAGTCGGTCCTTTTGGTGGCCTACCTTGTCTCGTGATGTCAGGGAATTTGTGCAGTCCTGCGGGACTTGCTCTCGCTCCAAGCCTTGCTCTCGCTCTAGTGGTTTGTTGATGCCATTGCCTGTGCCCAAGAGACCATGGACCCATATCTCTATGGATTTCATTTCCGACCTCCCTGTTTCTCAGAGAATGACCGTCATCTGGGTGATTTGTGATAGGTTTTCCAAGATGATACATCTTGTGCTATTACCTAAGTTGCCTTCCTCCTCTGAATTGGTGCCTTTGTTCCTTCAGCACGTGGTTCGTTTACACGGCATTCCTGAGAACATTGTGTCTGACAGAGGAGTCCAGTTTGTTTCCAGATTTTGGAGGACCTTTTGTTCTAAACTTGGTGTTCAATTGTCTTTCTCCTCGGCGTTTCATCCTCAGACCAATGGTCAAACTGAGAGAACAAACCAGACATTGGAGACTTATCTAAGATGCTTTGTGTCTGCTGATCAGGATGACTGGGTCTCTTTTTTGCCTTTGGCTGAGTTTGCTCTTAATAATAGGGCTAGCTCTGCCACTTTGATGTCTCCATTTTTCTGTAATTCTGGGTTTCCACCCTCGATTTTCTTCAGGACAGACGGAGGCTTCAGTCTGTCCAGGTGTTGACTCTGTTGTGGAGCGTATGCAACAGATTTGGGGCCAGGTAGTGGAGAGGTTGTCCCTCTCTCAGGAGAGGGCCCAGCGGTTTGCTAACCGGCATAGGACTGATGGTCCTCGGTTTAAAGTGGGGACTTGGTCTGGTTGTCCTCAAAAAATATTCCTATGAAGTGGCATCTCCTAAATTTAAGCCTAGGTTCATTGGACCTTATAAGATCATGGAGATTCTTAATCCTGTTTCTTTTCGTTTGCTTCTTCCAGGACATTTAAGATCCATAACGTGTTCCACAAGTCCTTGTTGAAGAGGTTTGTTGAGCCAGTGGTTCCTACTGCTTTGCCTCCTGACCCTGTTCTGGTTGAGGGCAATATGGAGTTTGTGGTTGAGAAAATATTGAATTCTCGTTTTTCTAGACGGAAACTCCAGTATTTGGTTAAGTGGAGAGGTTATGGTCAGGAAGACAATTCTTGGGTGTTTGCTTCGGACATCCATGCTAGGAGACTCATCCGTGCGTATCATAGAACTCATCCTGACGACCTGGTTGCTCAAGTGAGGTTCGGTGACCCCTCCTCAAGGGGGGGTTACTGTTGTGAATGGACTTGAAATGAGTTCTGAGCAGAGGCTCCCTCTGGTGGTTACAAGCGGTACTGGACTGTCCAGTGAAGATTGTGAGGATTGGGAATCAGGTGTTACTGACTGGTCTTATATAAGGGAGTCGCCTTCCCATCAGGGTTGCCGGTGATCAATTGTTCTGGTCTCAATCCTTGATTCCTGTTTCCTTTGTAGCCTGCTTTGTCGTGTCTGCATCTCCTGCTAACAGATAAGACATTTTCTTCTTTTTGTTTTTGTGCTTGATTTTTGCATTTTGTCCTGCACTTCTGTGGGGGCCTTCAGGGTCCCCTCCGGGGGCTTTTGCCCTCTCAGTTTAGTTCAGCCACTGATGTTTGTACATTTGCTTTTTCCAGTTTTTTCAGTGGCTGCTGTTTTGATTTTGTTACACCAGAGAACTAATTTAGGTGGTAGAGGTCGTGTGATCTCAGGTGTTTTTGAAATTAGTAGAGTTGGTGCTTTTCAGGGTTTTTTGGGATTGCAGTAAGTGCCCTTCCTGTACTTTTCTATTTAGGTAGTTTGGGCCCCAACGTTTGCTCATACTATTTTCTGTCTGTGTCAGTATTTCTTCTTGTCTAACCGCCATTACATGTTTGGGGGCTTTCTATGTTCTTTGGGGATCTGCTCCGGGGCAGATAGCTTTCCTCTTTCTATCTTTAGGTGTAGTTAGTTTCTCAGGCTGTGACGAGGCGTCTAGGACCAACGTAGGAACGCTCCACGGCTGCCTCTAGTTGTGGTGGTTAGTCAGGGTACTGCAATCTCATAGATTCCAACTGCTCTGGTGTATTGCCTTTTTTTACCTGCACTCCTCAGCTACCGAAACATAACAGCCGGCGCCCCCTGGAGCCCGGAGCTGCGGCTGCGGAGGCACGGGAGAGGTAAGTATTGTGCCAGCTGATGCCGGGACCCTGAGCAAGCGGGGGGGGCCCAGTGGCGGCGCTGACACCGCTCTCCTCCGCTAATGGGCGGGGGGGTGCAAGACTGCGAGTGAGCCCCCCGCCTGCTCAGGGCCCCGGCACTTGCCCGGGTGTGCCGGGTGCTGACACCGGCCCTGGTTGGTGCGTGCAAAACACCAGCAGGCGGCTGTGGCCTGCGGGCCGGATCTAATAGTAATTAAATATCATCCAGGGGGCCATAGATAATCAATTCGCGGGCCGGATCTGGCCCGCGGGCCTTGACTTTGACATATGTGCTATAAGAGAAAAATCAGACAAACTGAAAATTTTGAAGTGGTCTCTTAATTTTTGCCAGAGCTAATATATATATTATTTACTATGAACTACATATATTTATATAATCCATATAAAAAAGCTGAAAAAATATATAAGTTAAATTATAAATATATAAACATAATTTGAATTTATAACACCATGCAAAATCTTCTGGATGTCTTCACTGTGGACATACAGGTGCTTCTCACAAAATTAGAATATCATCAAAAAGGTAATTTATTTCAAGTGTTCAATACAAAAAGTGAAACTCATATATTATATAGAGTCATTACAAACAGAGGGATCTATTTCAAGTGTTTATTTCTGCTAATGTTGATGATTATGATGATTATTATAATGAAAGACCTCTTTCTATTATCTCAGTGCTCCTTAATAGTGTGTAATGAGGGATACCTCACAGAGTCTCATGGGTTCCACCACGCTATGAACTCAGAATCCTCCCATAGGCTATACGTAATCTGGTCACAGTCATGAGATTGTTGAAAATGATCCACAAATAATTCCTTGTCTATATTGATTGATAGAAACTCTCCCAAAATCAGCTATTAGAAGAAGTAGGGAATGGCCAGTCTGAAACACAACTGGACCGAGATAAGGGGCAGCAGATGAGTTAAGGCTTCAACTCTTCCTGCTCCCACCCTAGAAATGTCATATGTTGTACGGTGGTTTTTCCTACCATCTAAAATACCAGTATGGCATTGTTCAGTGGTACTTTATGAGTTTACATTTGCATTCCGCACTAGAGCTTTGGAGTTAATAACAGGATGCTTTTTCTGTATTTGTGGCTACTGTTATATGCCAACAAGTAAAAGAGAGAAGACATAGCCCAGAGTCTATTGCGACTGTGCATTGACATTTGGTAGGTTCCATTCAAGAGTTCCACTTCTTTTCTTATTGACGTCTTTCATCGTATGACTACATGAAGGTAAGGTCTAGTCTAAATTTCACCAGCTGAAAGATATTATTATCTGAAATTATTTATGTCAAGGGAAACTTCGATGTTAAGATTTCCAATCCTTTCAGTTTGTTTCCATAGGATTTCATGAAATTTTGCCAACTCACTCCATGAACTCACCAGCCAAATTGTTTTGTACATTTTTCAAAATAGCCCTGCCCTTTGATATTACCTGCCATTTTAGGTAACACCACCCCTCAATCTGTGACATCAACCTTCCTCCTAGATAATCCTGATAATGGCATAATCATTAACAATAAGATAAACTGTTGAAATATAATTATATATATATAACATACAGTGGGGAAATAAATATTTGATCCCTTGCTGATTTTGAAAGTTTGCCCACTGACAAAGACATGAACAGTCTATAATTTTAAGAGTAGGTTCATTTTAACATTGAGAGATAGAATATCAAAAATAAAATCACACTCCAAAAAAAATTGTATAAAAGGTGTTGTTTGTTAATTATTCTAATTTACTGAGATAATGGCTTTTGGGTTTTCATTGGTTGTAAGCCATAATCATCAACATTAACAGAAATAAACACTTTAAATTGATCACTCTGCAATGACTCTATAAAATATATGAGATTCACCTTTTGTATTGAAGAACTGAAATAAATTAACTTTTTGATGATATTCTAATTTTGTGAGAAGCTCCTGATTAACTGAGTCTGTGGACAGGAGTCTTTTATAAAGGTGGCTATGTAAGACAGCTGTCTTTAATGCAGGGAACGAGTTGATTAGGAGCGTCTAACTGGTCTGTAGAAGCCAGAACTCTTAAAGTTTCGTAGGGGATTAAATACTTTTTTCTCATTGCAAAATGCAAATAAATTTATATAATTTATTATTTCACCATTGTGTGTATATATATATATATATAATATATATATAATATGTATATATAATATATATATATATATATATATATATATATATATACAGTACAGACCAAAAGTTTTTTGGACGCACCTTTTCATTTAAAGATATTTCACATTGAAGGCATCAAAACTATGAATTAACACATGTGGAATTATATACTTAACAAAAAAGTGTGTAACAACTGAAATTATGTCTTATATTCTAGGTTCTTCAAAGTAGCCACCTTTTGCTTTGATGACTGCTTTGCACATTCTTGGCATTCTCTTGATGAGCTTCAAGAGGTAGTCACTGAAAATGGTCTTCCAACAATCTTGCAGGAGTTCCCAGAGATACTTAGCAGAGATGCCTTCAGTGTGAATGTACAATTTTCATAGTCATGAAACTACAGAAAAATCTTTAAATGAGGTGTGTCCAAACTTTTGGTCTGTACTGTATATATATATACATACATACATGCGCTTCTCACAAAATTAGAAAATCATCAAAAAGTTAATTTATTTCAGTTCTTCAACACAAAAAGTGAAACTCATATATCATATAGAGTCATTACAGAGTGATCTATTTCACGTGTTTATTTATGTTAATATTGATGATTATGGTTTACAGCCAATGAAAACCCAAAAGTCATTATCTCAGTAAATTAGAATAATTAGCAAAAACACCTGCAAAGGCTTCCTAAGCATTTACAAAGGTACCTTATGTTTCCGTAGGCTCCACAATCATGTTGAAGACTGTTGACTTGACAGATGTCCAGAAGGCAGTCATAGACACACTCCACAAGGAGGGTAAGCCACAAAAGGCCATTGCTAAAGAAGCTGGCTGTTCACAGAGTGCTGTATCCAAGCATATTAATGGAAAGATGAGTGGAAGGAAAAAGTGTGGTAGAAAAAGGTGCACAAGCAACTGGGATAATCGCAGCCTTGAAAGGATTGTTAAGAAATGGTCATTTCAAAATTTTGGTTAGATTCACAAAGAGTGGACTGCTGCTGGAGTTATTTCTTCAAGAGCCACCACACACAGACGCATCCAGGACATGGGCTACAAGTGTCACATTCCTTGTGTCAAGCCACTCATGACTAGAGTTGAGCGAAACAGGTCGGTCAGATTCAAAAGTCGCCAACTTTCGCCAAAGTCGGGTTTCGTTGGCCGAAACCCAACCATAGCGTGCAGTTGGCCATGCGGTCGGCAAAACGAGCACCAAAGTCGGTTTTCCCAGAATGCTTTCAAGCGCCTTTTTTCAGCCAATGAGCAAGGACATACACTGTGGGCAACGAGATGACGTGCAGCGTCCACCACCATCGTAGAGAAGGGCATTGCAGTGATTGGCTTGCTTTGGGGGGTGTCATAGTGTCTATAAAAGCCCTGACCGCCGACCTCCATTTTACTTCTGCCGATCTAACAGTAGGAGAGGTTGCTGATGCTGTTTATCAGTAGGGAGTGTGTTAGGGCTGGAAAGAGAAGTTCTTCTGTGCCTGTGCTAATAGCAATTGTGCTGTACAGTTAGTGTGCAGTGACAGGGGAGGATTTTCTTGTGTGCACCAGCGCTGGTTATTAGGCTGCTTGATAGCTGTATTGCTGTGTGTA
>JARQOD010003057.1:0-69326 GCA_033576555.1 Oophaga sylvatica
TTACCCACAAGACCCAAGATCGGTGCCTGCGAGCCTCATTATCCATTAATTCTTTTATTTTTTCCAAAACAAAAAGCTACTATGACATGCAAATAGCCCACCACCAGGAGACTGGAGCCCTAAGGCCTCTTTCACACATCCGTCTTTTTGAATCAGGCATGATCCGGCGTGTTGCTAAAAAAATGGATCCGGTACCGGATGAGTTTTTTTACCATTGACTTTCATTAGCGCCGGATCGTGCCTGATGTCATTGCGTTGTATCCGTTTTTGTCTGGATCCGGCGGAAATGTACATTCCGGGGGCCGGACAAAACGGAGCATGTAACGTTTTTTTGTTTTGCCGGAGCCGCCTGATGTGCCTGAAGCAGCGCATTAGGCGGCCGGAAACAATAGAAGTCAATGGAACCGGATCAGACTTTTGTGCAATCCGTCAAAAGTCTGATCCGGATTCTGGAAACCAAGGTCTACTACTACTACTACTACTACTACTACTACTACTACTACTACTACTACTACATTTTCCAGTGTCTCCGGACATCAGAAACCCTCTTTTTCTGGGTTCAAAAGTTCAGGTCGGATCCGTTGCATCAGTTTTTTTATTTCAGTGCCGGATCCGTCCCTTCAGGTGTTCGACGGATCATGCCTGATTCAAAAAGACGGATGTGTGAAAGAGGCCTAAGAGGCCCTGTCCCTTACCAACAACACATTCACCCTGTCCCTTGTCAACTAAAACTGTCCCTACTTCTGTCCCTAACAAAACTGTCCCTATCTATCCCTACTCTACCTAACTTAACTAACTCTCTATCTATCCCTACAATTGTACCTCCCTGTCCCTACTTCTCTCCCTCAACACCCCACACCACCTTATGCTATCCCTACCACCATTCACACACAAAAACAACTTTCCCTTGAGTGTGTTTTTAAAAGGAGAAGCCCCTCCAAATCCAAGAGGCCCTCCTCCCACCCAACCCTCTCAAACTCCAAAGAATGCACCTTCCCCAGGTCACCTAAGATGTTACTAACCACCTCATCCCGGGGGAGGGCTTTCTGTTGCGTCGAAACTAGACACCGTGCATTCCACATGTAAAACCTGATCACTACGATAACTAGAAATAAAGTGCTCCTCTCTCGGCCACCCAGGGATCTGAACGCCCCATAGACCCACTCGGCGTAGGAAAGGGACGCCAGCCGCGGCCAACGTATGGAAGCACCCACCCTGTTTTAAACCTCTGCATTAAAGGGACACTGAAGGAGGAAGTGCTCCATGCTTTCCAGCACGTCGCCACACTCCTCACGAGGACAACCCCGATCATCAGAGTTCCTGTACTTCAGGTTGTCCCTTACATACAGTCTCCAGTGAAAGCAGCGCCAGGCCAAGTCCCAAAACTTCGTGGGGATCCGCTTTGAATTTAAAAGCCCGAGCCCCACCTCCAGATCCTGGCTTGGACAATCCCTGAGGACCAGGGGCTTCTGGAAATGGGTCAACAGAACCCTTCTGTCAAGGCATTGCCTCGAAATGGTCCTGATTTCCCGCCTTCCCAGACCCCACCGGCGGATTACCTTCAGAACCGGGGTAGCGTAAGCCGGGAGATGTCCATGTGGTGTACGGAGGTCCTTCACTTGCCCTCCTGTCTCCCATTCCGGGAAGAAAGGCCGAAACCAACCCCTGCAGGAGAATACCCATGGAGGAGCCCTCTCTATCCAGAGGTTGGAAATATTGGCTTTAAGAAAGGTGTTCGCTAAGAACACTACTGGGTTGACCATACCCAACCCACTTAGTCTCCTCGTACGGTACATGACCTCCCTCTTGATTAGGTTGAGCCTATTTCTTCATAACAGCTGGAAAAACAGGCTGTAAACCCGTGTCCAGAGAGGTTCTGGCAAGATGCACACACTGCCCAGGTAAATTAACAAAGGAAGCAGAAAGCCTTTAGCCAAGCTAACCCTTTCCCTCAGGGTTAAAGACCAACCCTTCCACTGGTTCACCTTTTGGGTGGCAATCTTGAGTCTGCCCTCCCAATTTTGCTGGGGGTAGTCCACGGGGCCAAATTCGATGCCTAAAATTTTGGCGGAGGCCTGGGGTTCTGGAAGGGTGCCCGGGAGATCAAAACTAGGATCTCCCCCTCCCAGCCAGAGACTCTCACACTTTTTCCGGTTGATCATGGACTCGGATGCCTCCGAGTAACGCACGACCTCGGACATTACCCAATCCGCCTCCCCTCTCGAGGATACGAAAAGGGAAACATCGTCAGCGTAGGCTACCACCCTCAGAGGGGGCCCAGAGCCCGCCTGGTCCATCCCGACTCCCACCAACGGTCCACGATCTACCCTCCTCAGGAAGGGATCAATCACGAACGCGTATAAAAGTGGGCTCAGGGGACAGCCCTGACGGACCCCAGAACCCACCTCAAAAGGGCGTCCCGATCAACCATTCACGAGCGGGAAAATCTCAGCCCCTTGGTACAAGATCTCTAACCATTTTACAAACCTCCCAAGCAGACCATACCTCAAAAGGACAGACCAGAGGTACTAATGGTTAACCCGTCAAAGGCTTTTGCTTGATCTAATGACAGTAGGTACCCCTTCCAGCGACCTGCCCTACCCTGTTCCACTGCCTCTCAGACACAGAGCACTGCACTAAAGGTGCTGCGGCCTGGAACAGTGCAGTGCTGGGCCTCCGAAAGGAGCCGGGGTGCAAACTTGACCAGCCGATTAAACAGCACCTTCACCAGAACCTTCCGGTCCGTATCAAGAAGCGCTATGGGATGCCAATTCTCAATACGAGACGAGTTCTTACCCTTTGACAGAAAATCAGGGCTGACCTCCTCATTGAACCGGGAAGAGCGCCCGAGGAAACACACTCATTAAACACCCCAGTCAAGAGGGGGACCAAGGAGTCCCTAAAGGTCTTATAGAACTCGGATGTTAAGCCATCCGGACCTGGCGATTTCTTGGGCCGAAGCCCATCAATGGCCAGTCTCACTTCCTCTTCCCTGATTGCTTCTGCCAAAACACCAAGACAGGGATCATCCCCTGGCTCAGGGATGGTTTCAGCCAGGAAAGCCGACATCCCATCCCGATCCAGATCCCTCTTACCCAAGAGGTGTGAGTAAAAGGACCTGACCACTTCCAGGATCCCTGATTTGGATCTGTTCAGGGACCCCGTACTGTCGATCAGTCCTGTTACCATCTTACAATTCATTGACATCTTACAGTTTCTGTAAGGGTCGGGCGAGCTGTACCTCCCGAAGTCCCTCTCAAAAACCAAAGATGTGTGCCTATAATACTGACAATTCTTGAGCAAAGATTTCACTCTGGAGATTTCCTCACGGTCACCTCCAGTCGAGATGAGCTGCTCAAGTTTCCTCCTCAGGGCCTGATACAAGCGGTGCCTGTTCAGACTCCTGAGGCTCGAAAGCTGGCGGAAGAACCCCGCCACCCGCTTTTTGAAGATCTCCCACCACTCTCACTTACTACTACAGAGATCCAAAAGCGGTACCTGGCTCTGAAGAAAATCCTCGAAGGATTGTCTCACCTCCACTTCTTCCAGCAGGGACGAATTCAGCTTCCACAGCCCTCTTCCCATCCGGGGAGTCTCTGCAACATTCAGAGAAAATAAAATTAGACAGTGATTGGAGAACTCCACCTCAACGGCGGACACAGCAGAAAAGATGGCGTCCTCCTTTAAAAAAAAACCTGTCTATTCTAGATCTACAGCTACCCCTATGATAGGTGAAACCCCCGTGGCCTGAGGTGTGCCGTTTGTGGACATCCACCAGTCGAGCTTCACTAGCTATACTATTAAGCGCGACGTTGACATAAGCCAGGCGATCTCCAGGACCCCCCCGATCACGGGGACCATAGATATTTATGAGCCGAAGCTCTTGTCCCCTCATGAAGACGTCAAGGACCAGGCACCTCCCCATTTCTAACTCGATCACTCGTCTGCATTCCACATCTGCTGTCTTTAAAAGGACCGCCACCCCGCTATACGGCTCGGCCGCAATAGACCAGTATGAGGGCCCGCACCTCCACTCCCTTCGTGCTTTGCATATGGCCCCCGTGTCCGTTAGTCTGGTCTCTTGCAAAAATAAAATTTCAGCCTCAATTCGGGTGAGAAAATCAAAGGCCGCAAATCTAGCCGCATCTGACTTAAAGCTGGCGACATTAATGGATGCCAGAATCAAGGGGGCGAGTTCAGCCATCATGAGTGATCAAGTTCGATGGCCTTCTTCTTACCCACCCCGCTCCCACCACCCTCTGGGGAGGAGTCAGAACCCTTACTCTCTAAGGTAGTTGAGGTGTGTATTTCTCCTCCCCTGGTGTCCTCACCTCTGGACTACGGGTCTGCCCCCCACAGGAGAAACAATGTCCCCTGAGGGTTGGACTCCGCCATCCCCTGAAGGACCCCCGATGCCGCCCCCAGTCCCTCGCCCTTGTCTTGCGACTCCTCAGTAGAGTCTCCAAGGGCTTGGAACCGGTTGGAGAGTGTGATCAGAGGGGGAACGGTGGGCCCTTCCGTTGGTACATTCACGGTCGGGGGTGGAGGGGATTTGGAAGACTTGTTCAGCCTCCTCCTCCCCCTCCTTTTGGTACGTTTTTTCCCACCCATTGATGTTGTAGGCTGCTCTATCACTTCCTCATCAACACTTTCATATTGAGAGGAGCTGTCTGAGTCAGCCGCTTTATCCTCCCTCTCCATCCTCCTGATCTCCTCGCTCACCGCTTCCTTCCCCAGGGCCTCAGAGGCGTTTGTCACTGCCCCAGAGGAAGGAGGAGGCATCACCCCGGTTACCCGAGGCTCCACCTGCTCCTTGCCCCCATGGCAAGCCGCCTGCCTCCGCGACGGAGGAAGTTCCACAGGAGGCTTCCCCCCACACCCCTCCACAGGTCTGCAGCGGCATTGGAGAAGGAGCGAGGACAGTGGCTATACGGGTGACCAAGGTCACCTCACAGGTGGCACCGAATGTCCTTACACGCGGCGGCGAGATGACCCGCCCTGCCACACAAGGCACATTTCTGCACCTTGCAGCTTGCGCTGAAGTGGCGGGGATCGCCGCACTTGTGGCAGACCTTCGGTTGCCCCTGGTAGAAGACCAGGATCCTGTCCCTTCCCAGGAAAGCCGAGGAAGGGATGTGGGTAACTGTACCGCCTGAAATCTTCAACTTGACCATGAAGGTCCAGCCCCCCGACCAAATACCAAACTTGTCCCTGTTCTTTTTTGGGACCTAAGTGACTTCCCCATAACGGGAAAGCCACGTCATTATGTCCACGCCTGAGAGTGACTCATTACAGGTCACCACGGTCACTCTCTCGGCGGAATTTTGGCGAGACACCGCCTGTACGACGAAGCCTCGCCATCCGGGCTCCTCCTTCACCAGCTCGTAATTCGACCAAAAGAGCTCAAGCCCCTCTGGCCGAATGAAGCTGATGTCGAAGAATCGGATGCCGAGGGATGGATCAGGGCGAAGATGTCAGTCGCCCTGAAGCCCATCTTCAGGAGGAGCTCCACCATCTTGCTCCTGGGTTGGCAAGCTTCATTGCCCCCCCACCGAAGACGGACCACATTCCTCCTCACCGGCCCTTGCCTGGCTGTCAGGAGACACCAAACTGTCCCTCCCTCTCTTCTCTCTTGGAAGGCTGCCAGACCATGCCTCTCTATCCAGAAAGACAAGTCCACCATACTCCCCACTACCATAATTGACCTTTCTCCCCTTTTGAGGGCCTCCAGGAAACGGCGGTGCAAAACGCCGTCCCCGGAGTCCGGAGGTGAGGAGACCCCCTGAGAGCCCCCCCGGGAACCCTCCCGACCCCCAGCCGCAACACCCGCAAATGAACGCCTGGGTGCCGCGGCTGAGGGGGCAGATGGGCCACCCCCCCTCCCACTCGTACTCGCTCCCGCATTCACACTTGCATCCACCCCCGCATTCACTTCGCCATCATTCACACCTCTATGCACCACGTCCGCAAGCAACTCCTCAAAAATGTCAGACAAACTATCATCCTCGCTATCCATATTTACATTCATATTATTTACATTAGCCATATTATTTACATTATGTACATTTCCTCTATTTACATCGCTATTTACATCTGGGGCTTTTTCACCTTCTGCTGGGGGCCCCTTTTGCTGGATTCCCGGCTGGAATCCTGGACTTTCTCACTGGCTCCACTCTTGCCCAGGAGTGCTGCTGCCCCTTTAAGAGCACCAGAGCAGAGCGCATTCATAGTAACATAGTTATTAAGGTTGAAGGAAGACTTTAAGTTCATCTAGTTCAATCCATATCTTATCCTAACCTGCCCTAACATGTTGATCCAGAGGAAGGCAAAAAAAAAACCCAAGTGGCAAACAGTAAGCTTCACATTGGGGAAAAAAATTCCTTCGCGACTCCACATATGGCAATTAGACTAGCTCCCTGGATCAACACAGTATCCAGGAAACTAGTGAATATAGTCTGTAATATTATACTTTTCAAGAAAGGCATCCAGTCCCTTCTTAAATTTTAGTAAAGAATCACTCATTACAACATTAGACGGCAGAGAGTTCCATAGTCTCACTGCTCTTACAGTAAAGAATCTGCGTCTGTGATTATGGCTAAACCTTCTTTCCTCCAGACGTAGAGGATGCCCCCTTGTCCCCGTCACAGGTCTAAGAGTAAAAAGATCATTAGAAAGGTCTTTGTACTGTCCCCTCATATATTTACACATTGTAATAAGATCACCCCTAAGCCTTCGTTTTTCCAAACTAAATAACCCCAAGTGTAATAACCTGTCTTGGTATTGCAGACCCCCCAGTTCTCTAATAACCTTGGTCGCTCTTCTCTGCACCCGCTCCAGTTCAGCTATGTCTTTCTTATACACCGGAGACCAGAACTGCACACAGTATTCTAAGTGTGGTCGCACCAGTGACTTGTATAGAGGTAAAATTATGTTCTCCTCATGAGCATCTATGCCTCTTTTAATGCATCCCATTATTTTATTTGCCTTGGCAGCAGCTGCCTGACATTGGCCACTAAATGTGAGTTTGTCGTCCACCCTTACACCCAGATCTTTTTCAGTGACAGTTTTGCCAGTGTTTTACAGCACATAATTATACATCTTGTTTGTTCTACCAAGTGCATGACCTTACATTTATCCCCATTAAAGCTCATTTGCCATTTATCAGCCCAAGCTTCTAGTTTACATAAATCCTCCTGTAATATAAAATTGTCCTCCTCTGTATTTATTACCCGGCAGAGTTTAGTGTCATCTGCAAATATTGAAATACTACTCTGTATGCCCCCTACAAGGTCATTAATAAATATGTTAGAGAAGCGGCCCCAATACTGACCCCTGTGGTACCCCACTGCTAACTGTGACCCCGTCCGAGTGTGCTCCATTAATAACCACCCTTTGTTTTCTATCCATGAGCCAGTTCTTAACCCACTTACACATATTTTCCCCTATCCCCATTGTTCTCATTTTATGTATCAACCTTTTGTGTGGCACTGTATCAAAAGCTTTTGAGAAGTCCATGAACACCACGTCCACTGCATTCACTTGGTCCAGTCCTGAACTTACCCCTTCATAAAAGCTTATCAGATTAGTCTGACAAGAACGGTCCCTCGTAAACCCATGCTGATACTGTGTCATGAGGTTATTCAGCCTCAGATACTCCAATATAGTATCCCTTAAAAAACCCTCCAGGATTTCATCCACAGTAGAGGTTAAGCTCACTGGCCTATAATTTCCAGGTTCAGTTTTTGCCCCCTTTTTGAATATTGGCACCACATTTGCTATACGCCAGTCCTGTGGTACAGACCCCGTTATTATGGAATCTTTAAGGATTAAAAATAATGGTCTATCTATGACTGTACTTAATTCCTGCAGTACTCGGGGGTGTATCCCATCCGGGCCCGGGAATTTGTCAACTTTAGTGATTTTTAGACGCCGCCGTACTTCCTGCTAGGTTAAGCAGGTGACATTTAATGGAGAAATTTTTTTTATCACTGATCATGTTATCTGTCATGGGATTTTCTTGTGTAAATACAGTTTAAAACAAGTCATTTAGCATATTGGCTTTTTCCTCATTGTTACACTCGGTCCCAGCGCTGGCTCTGCACTCCGTTCTGCTCACTCACCTGTTCCTCTAGCTGTCCCCCTGCAGCAGTCTGCGCGCGGGCTGGGGTCTCCTGTCCCATCTGCTCCTAGGCGTCCTGTGTCCTCCTCCACTTCCTGGCACGCTGCTGGCAGGCCTCCAGATAGTCTGCTTAGGACGCGAGGCCGCGCCCACCGTCTCTCTTAAAGGGGCAGCATGCATTTTTTGAAATAGCTAATTAACCAATGGCTGCGCACTCAGTACTATATCTGGTCACTCCACCATTAGGGGAGTGCCGGAGCAACGTGTTCTATCATTGCTACATCCGGTTCTGTTCCTGATCTGTCTGCGCTGCGTCTGCAGTCTCTGTGCTTCGCTGATACTGTTTGTCTCCTCAGATCATTGCTAACTTGTATCTGGCTAACCTGGATAATCTCGGCTATTACTGGCGCAAGTGTCATCCCGTTCCGCCATCAGCCATCCGTACCCGTGGACCGTGACAAGGTCACTGGAGCCAGCCTACTACCATCCGTTCTGGACCAGGACCTTACCCTTCTCCGTCAAGAACCCTCCACGGACTCTGTAAATACCTGTTACCCTTTTGGTCCCTCTGGGACAGCTGCCACGTGTCCGGGGTCTAACTGGAGGTAGCACCTGTATCCTCCGGGTATTCCATTCTGGTCCTGTTCGAGGGGCCTTACTACGGGTACCCGGGGCTCACTAGTCGCGCCCCCTTCGGAGCCCCCCGAACCGCGGTCTCGAGGTTCCACATTAAAAAATAAAAACGAATGTGAACTTCACCACCTCTGCCTCCGCTTCCATTCGTTACAGATTGCTTCGGCCATGGAACCCGCTGGATCCCAGAGATCTCCGACCACGGATCTGTGTCAGGAGGTGACCCGTTTGGGAGTTCAACAGGACAAGATCACGACTTATCTACGCAGCTTGTCTACCCGCATGGATTACTTAGGGTCCTTGTCTGCACCTGACTCTTCTATCAATAATCAGGTACCAGTTCCCATGGCAAGTCAAGGTCCCCGTCTGGCGGCTCCTACCCGTTTCCAGGGTGACCCTACTCTGTGTCGGGGTTTCCTCAATCAGTGCACTCTACACTTCGAAATCTTGGGGCATATGTTTGCTTCTGACCGAGCCAAGGTGGGCTTCATCATGTCACACCTGGGAGGAGAGGCCCTCGCCTGGCTAAACCCGCTATGGGAGAGAGGGGATCCGCTGGTTAACGATCTTCAATCTTTCCTAGAGGCTTTTCGCAGGATTTTCGATGAACCTGGTCGCACAACTTCGACTGCCTCAGCTCTGCTCCGCCTGTGCCAAGGTACTCTCACGGTAGCTCAGTATGCTGTTAAATTCCGCACCCTCTCGTCTGAATTATCGTGGAACAATGAGGCCCTGGTTGCTAACTTCTGGGAAGGCCTATCCGGAAGAATCAAGGATGAGCTGGCGGGACAGGACAGACCTACCCTCTTGGAAGAGCTAATATACTTGGCAACCCGAATTGACCTGCGTTTTCAGGAGCGCTCCATGGAGATCAAGCGGGACAAAAGGTCCTATCACCTGGACTCTAGTTTATACAAAACAGGTACTTCGCCCTCCGCCTCCGAGGCCATGGAGGTGGACCATGTAAGTTTGGCCACCCGCCGCCGGGAGGCACGTCGCAAGGAGGGAAGTTGTTACTACTGCGGTAGTTCTGAACATTTGATCCATTTCTGTCCTAAAAAGTCGGGAAACTCCAGTGCCTAGGTCCGGTAGGAGGGGCCAACCTAGGTAGGGAACAGTCCTCTCCCTCTTTACACATCTCAGTCTCCGTGTCCTATGGAGCAATAAAATTCTCCGAACATTGTCTACTGGATTCTGGAGCTGCAGGGAACTTCATCCAGCAGGCGGTTGTGGTTCATTACCGCTTACCAGTCCAGCGTCTTCCTGATCCGTTACAGGTGTCCGCCGTGGATGGCAAACCACTGACCGAGCCCGTCCAGTTTCAAACCGAGTTGGTGGAACTCCGGGTAGGTCTAATGCATACTGAACGAATGCGATTTTATGTATATCCCGGTTTATCCCATCCCATGCTTTTAGGTTTACCTTGGCTCCAGATGCATGAACCAGTCCTTAATTGGAAAACTGGAGAAGTTCTGCATTGGGGAGATACCTGCATGAATCGTTGCTTAACCCGGATTCAACCTGTTTCGCCTCCAGTCCAGCCTGATACTTTGCCAGGGTTGCCTTCCGTCTATTGGTCCTTCTCTGACGTCTTTGGGAAAAAGGAGGCTGAGAGACTACCTCCACACAGGTCGTATGACTGTCAGATAGAGCTTCTTTCTGGAGCATCTCCTCCTCGCAGGAGAGTTTATCCCCTTTCACAGGCAGAGACTCAGGCCATGTCGGCTACATCCAAGAGAATCTGGCTAGAGGATTTATCCGAAAGTCATCGTCACCGGCAGGAGCTGGATTCTTCTTTGTGAAGAAAAAGGATGGATACTTGCGGCCCTGCATTGACTATCGGGGTCTAAATCAAATCACGGTAAAAAACAGGTATCCATTACCTCTTATTTCAGAGCTGTTTGATCGTCTCCGAGGGGCCAAGATCTTCACCAAATTGGACCTCAGAGGGGCCTACAACCTGATCCGAGTCAGAGGGGGACGAATGGAAAACAGCCTTCAACACCCGTGACGGCCACTATGAATACCTGGTAATGCCATTCGGCCTAAGCAATGCACCTGCGGTTTTTCAGGAATTTGTTAATGACATTTTCAGGGACTTGCTCTATACTTGTGTCGTGGTTTACCTGGACGATATTTTGATTTTTTCTGCTGACTTGACGTCACACCGGAGGCAAGTACGCCTGGTCTTACAAAGACAGAGAGAACAGGCTATATGCCAAATATGAGAAATGCCTCTTTGAGCAATCTTCTTTGCCTTTCCTTGGGTACATTGTATCTTCCACAGGATTGAAGATGGATCCGGAGAAGTTGTCTGCAGTTCTCAACTGGCCTCGTCCGTCTGGGCTAAAAGCCATACAAAGGTTCCTCGGGTTCGCCAATTACTATCGGCAATTTATTCCACACTTTTCCACCCGAGTGGCTCCAATCACAGCCTTAACCCGGAAAGGTGTAAACTCTAAGGAATGGTCCTCCGAGGCAGAAGAGGCCTTTGTTTCTCTCAAAAAAGCCTTCGCTTCCGCACCCGTTCTCCATCGTCCTAATTCAAGTGAGCAATTTTTTCTTGAAGTTGACGCTTCTTCCATAGGTGCAGGAGCAGTTCTGACCCAGAAGTCGTCTACCGGGCGGATGATCTTGTGTGGTTTTTTTTCCAAGGTTTTTTCTCCTGCAGAAAGGAACTACTCTGTCAGTGATCGCGAATTGTTGGCCATCAAATTGGCTCTGCAAGAATGGAGACATCTTCCTGAAGGAGCTCATCACCAGGTAATCATATTCACCGACCATAAAAACCTTGCCTATCTCCAATCTGCTTTAAGACTGAATCCCCGTCAGGCCCGTTGGGCATTATTTTTTGCCCGTTTCAATTTTGTACTTCATTTCCGTCCAGCTGACAAGAACATCAAGGCAGACGCACTCTCTAGAGCCTTCTTGCCTCCTGAACTGGAGGAGGAACCTCAGCACATTATTGAACCTTCTAAGTTTGTCTCTGTTGCCTCCACTGATCTGGCCCGGCTTCCTCCTGGGAAGACTTTCGTGTTTGTTCTGATCGTAGACGTGTTCTGCGCTGGTGTCATTCTTCTAAGTTGGCTGGCCATGCTGGTCAGAGAAAGACGCAACAACTCATCTCCCGTTATTACTGGTGGCCTACCATGGGCAAGGATATCCAGGAGTTCGTCGCAGCCTGTCCTTCATGTGCCCGTAACAAAACTGTTAAACATCTACCAGCCGGCAGGCTTCTGCCTCTTCCGATTCCGTCCGCTCCCTGGCAGCACATCGCGATGGATTTCATCACGGATCTTCCCATTTCTTCTGGCTGCTCAGTGGTATGGGTTGTGGTGGACCGCATCTCTAAAATGGCCCACTTCGTTCCGCTATCTGGCCTCCCGTCTGCTCCAGAACTGGCCACTCACTTCATTCAGCACATCTTCCGTCTACATGGATTTCCTCTCCACATCGTGTCCGACAGGGGCGTCCAGTTCACCTCTAAGTTCTGGATAGGACTCTGTAAAATGGTAAAAATTGAACTAGATTTTTCTTCTGCATATCATCCCCAGTCTAATGGGCAAGTGGAGAGGATCAATCAAATCCTGGCTGGATACCTGCGTCACTTCGTCAACGCTCATCATAATGACTGGGTAGAATTACTGCCCTGGGCGGAATTCTCCTACAACAACCAAGTAAGTGAATCTTCTGGAAAGTCTCCCTTTCAGATTGTGTTTGGACTGCAACCCGGAATTCCTCTTCCTGTCTCGGGATTGTCTGATGTTCCGGCAGTCGATACCTTGTCTAAGAATTTCTCGGACATTTGGAGAGAGACCAGGTCGGCTTTGGAGAAAGCTTCTCAACGTATGAAAACGCATGCGGACAAAAGACGTTTTGAGGCTCCCATCTTTCGTCCAGGAGACAAGGTATGGCTCTCCTCCAAGTCCATCCGTCTGAAGTTACCATCGTACAAATTGGGTCCCCGTTTCATTGGTCCCTTTGAAGTCTTGAGACAAATCAACCCGGTCTCTTATAAACTGAAATTGCCTAATTCTCTACGAGTACCTAACTCCTTTCATGTTTCCCTCCTCAAACCAGTAGTGTTGAGCTCCTTCTTTAAGGACCCGGGTACCACTCCTGATCCGGTCTCTGAGGATGATGTTTTTGAGGTAAAACATATCTTGGCCTCTAAGAGAGTAAGGGGTAGGATCTATTACCTGGTGGACTGGAAAGGTTTTGGTCCTGAGGAGAGGTCTTGGGAGCCTAAAGAGAACATCCAGGCTCCTCTTCTTCTTAAAAGATTTCACGCAGGCTTGAAAAAGAGGGGGAGTAAAGAGGGGGATACTGTTACACTCGGTCCCAGCGCTGGCTCTGCACTCCGTTCTGCTCACTCACCTGTTCCTCTAGCTGTCCCCTGCAGCAGTCTGCGCGCGGGCTGGGGTCTCCTGTCCCATCTGCTCCTAGGCGTCCTGTGTCCTCCTCCACTTCCTGGCACGCTGCTGGCAGGCCTCCAGATAGTCTGCTTAGGACGCGAGGCCGCGCCCACCGTCTCTCTTAAAGGGGCAGCGTGCATTTTTTGAAATAGCTAATTAACCAATGGCTGCGCACTCAGTACTATATCTGGTCACTCCACCATTAGGGGAGTGCCGGAGCAACGGGTTCTATCATTGCTACATTCGGTTCTGTTCCTGATCTGTCTGCGCTGCGTCTGCAGTCTCTGTGCTTCGCTGATACTGTTTGTCTCCTCAGATCATTGCTAACCTGTATCTGGCTAACCTGGACAATCTCGGCTATTACTGGCGCAAGTGTCATCCCGTTCCGCCATCAGCCATCCGTACCCGTGGACCGTGACAAGGTCACTGGAGCCAGCCTACTACCATCCGTTCTGGACCAGGACCTTACCCTTCTCCGTCAAGAACCCTCCACGGACTCTGTAAATACCTGCTACCCTTTTGGTCCCTCTGGGACAGCTGCCACGTGTCCGGGGTCTAACTGGAGGTAGCACCTGTGTCCTCCGGGTAGTCCATTCTGGTCCTGTTCGAGGGGCCTTACTACGGGTACCCGGGGCTCACTAGTCACGCCCCCTTCGGAGCCCCCAGACCGCGGTCTCGAGGTTCCACATTAAAAAATAAAAACGAATGTGAACTTCACCACCTCTGCCTCCGCTTCTATTCGTTACACTCATCCTCATCCACCATTTCACCCAGACTATTTTTAAGGGGACCAACACTATCATTTTTTATATTCTTGCTATTTATGTAGTTAAAGAATATTTTGGGATTATTTTTACTTTATCTGGCAATGAGTCTCTCTGCCTCAATCTTTGCTGTCTTGATTTGCTTTTTACAGAATTTATTCAGTCTTCTGTATTTATTTAATGCCTCATCACTACCTACTTGCTTTAATTCCCTAAATGCTTTCTTTTTGTCACTTATTGCGCCCCTTACAGCTCTATTTAGCCATAGTGGTTTCCTCCTAATTCTACCATGTTTATTCCCATAGGGTATATACTGTGCACAGGTCCTATTCAGGATGCTAATAAACGTCTCCCATTTTCTCTGTGTATTTTTATGTCTCAGTACGCCTTGCCTGGGCTTGGGGGCAGCAGCTCCTGAGCTCTCTGGCTGCAAATTTTTTTTCTTTTCTTCTATGCTTCCTAGGGCAGGGACGAACTTTGCCACCCTGCCCTCCACACACCTCCCCCGCCGGTTTTACCTTGAGCGCCGGAGCCCCCGCACCACCAGGTGATGGTAAGTGGGCTGGGGACCCCGACAACTCCCTACCGGCTTTCGGGGGCACAGAACCGATGGTATGGGTGGGCGGGACAGAGGGCGGCGGAGCCACCGAGACCACCCCCCCCACCGGCAGCAGTCACTCCAGGCTGGGCGGCAGCCCCTTGCGAGGCCACGCCCACCCTGGATGATGCGAGCACGGCGGGCGGGACTGCGGCCGAGGAGGGCACGTCCCTCCTGCATGCCTCTGCTTTTGCAGGCAGGGCAACATTCAGGGAGGCCACGCCCCCTCACGGGCCATCATCGCCTCTCTGCACCCACCACCTGCTGTAGGCAAGGCTGGCCACTCCCCTTTGGCATCCAGTGGCAGCGGGGCCCCGCGCACGGACCCCCTTTGGGGTCTACGTGCCGAGAGCCCGGCTTCACCACGGCCGCCTCCAGGGGAGCGACCAACACCCTGTAGGTTTTAAGTTGCTGCTTTACAGCAGTATCCGCGCCCTTCCTATGCTTCTGGACCCGTAAGTGATCCAGACTTAACAGACCCGTGCGTGGGGGGCCCAGAAGCTGCTCTCACTGCCGGAGATGCGGCCCCGGCTTTACTTGTACCTAGTGCTGGGCCAGCCCCCCTGCCACAGGGGACTGAGCCCAAGCACCACCACCAACACCGGCACCGACCTCCATATCGCTGCCTGAATCTGGACTGCCACCACCAGATGTGACAGCAAGATCCAGGCAGACCTTACTCTCCCTGCTCCCTTGCTGCGGACCAGCCACAGGGCCCGAGCCGGGGTGGGCAGTGTGTTCCGCACAACGGGACTGGGGGGCCCCGGAAAGAGGGACAAAAACAAGCTTTTCCACCACCACTTGTTTTGCCTTACGCCTCCTCCTACTCCTTCCGGTTGCCTCATCCTCAAGGCAGACCTCGTCCCCAAACAACATTGTGCCAAACCGTGCTGGAGACTCAATCTGCCTCACTTGCTGTAGGATGAGGCAGCCCCCCTCGTTATTACTCCCGCTCCCTCCATCCTCCCCCTCACTCCCACTTTCCTCCATGTTACTGGAGTCCGGTGGGAGAGCCACTTGTTCGGGGGCTATCCCACTGCGCGATACCTGGGCGCTCTTTCCCACCAGGTCCTGGGCGCTCTTACCCACCAGGTCCTCAGGTGGAGCTGGCTCAGATGTTTCGCCATCTTCCTCCTCCTCGTCCTCCACCTGGATGGGGCCTCCTGACCCCCCAGGAGACCCACCGGTCAGGGCTCTAAACCGGTCGTCGTTGCGGAGCTTCTCCCCGAAAGGGCCGCTCCCCTCCAGGATAGATCTTCTCCTGTCCTCCAGAGCTCTTATAGCCCCCTTCAACCTCTCGACCGTGGCAGATACCTCTGCTCTCTTTGAGGCAGGGAGCCAATTTTTTGCTGTTACTCGGGCTCCCCTCAACTCCTCCCGGAGTCTCCTCAGCTGCTTAGCTGCCTCCTCATACTCACAGAGGTGGGCATGGATGCGGGAGGCGTAGACGGTAGCCGGCTCTCCCGCAGCTTTGTAGCCCCAGGTGTTAGGGGGGGCTCCCACCGCACCTCTGCTAGCAGCCTCCTCTCCGGGAGAAGGAGCTGCCACGGTCCCGGCTTCAGGGGTCCTGGATCCTGGAGCCTTGCGGCCCCCCGAAGTCCTCTTTTTCCCCATCCCTGGGACTGGCTGCTGTAGCGTGGGCCTCGAGATGGTGGGTGAGGCCCCCCACCCCCAGCTGGCTTGCCGGGGTGGGAGCCAGGGGCACAGCCCCCACGCTCAGTCCCAGGGAAGGTCTCTCTGCCTGGGAAGGAGCAGGTTACAGTCCAGAGAAAAAAAAATCCTCCTTTCCAGGCACTCAGCTCCAAGCAGCTTGCTGTCTGCTTCCACCACCAGCAGCCACACCTCTCCACTTCCTGGGTGGAGCTGGAACTCTTTTTTATTTAAAAAATACAAAACACATACAATATATACACAAAACAACAACTCCAATCCAAAACAAAAGATACAATACCTAAAGAAAAACAACTTAACACCTATTCACTCCTCACTTTCTTGTCCTTATTAATCGAGATCTTCCACACACGAGTCCACTTGATGAAACTTTGCAGCTCCTCAGGGACCCCCAGCAGGAAACCCTTCAAAGAAAAGGGAAAAAACAAAAGGGGAAACAAAAAGAAAAACCCCAAATTTCCATTCACTCATTCTACCACCATACATACCACACTTATACACCATATTTACAGGAGAAAAGAAACAAAAGGGTTTGGCCCACTGCCTTAACATAGAACACGAAAGGCCATTCTGGCCGCCACACAGAAAAACTTAGCTTACTAACAATTTTTTTTTTTTCTTTTTATTATATTATAACCCCCCACCACACCACAGGTCCATCAGTTCATGGCCTCAATAAACACTGCAAAAATCCGGGTCCATATAAAGTTTTATGCCCCTCTTTTTTATTTTCATATAGAAATCAACTGGGTCCTTGGGTCCATATCTTCAAAGTTCTTTGCCCATTGCCCTCAAAGATTTTTTTCCACACCCCTCAAAAAACCCCCAGACAACTCCACCCAACCTGACTATACCCCCACACACAATCTACATACGCTCAAAAAACAATCATATAATAACATATACATATAATATAATTACAAACACAACAAAACATAATTACATTACTACAACCACATTATCACATTATCACCAATAATTTACCTTAATGTAACATAACTACTTTAAAACATTTCCTAACACACGAGGCCCAAGTTTGGTGCCTGCAAGCCTCAATATAAATTCTTTTTTTTTTAATTACAAAACAAAAAACTACATTGTGCCATGCAATAGCCCATCACCAGGAGACTGGAGCCCTAAGAGGCCCTATCCCTTACCAACTAACACATTCACCCTGTCCCTTGTCAATTAAAACTGTCCCTACTTCTATCCCTAGCAAAACTGTCCCTATCTATCCCTATCTATCCCTACTCTACCTAACTTAACTTAACTAACTCTCTATCTGTCCCTCACTACTGACCCTCCCTGACCCTATCTGCCCCTACTTCTCTCCCTCAACACCCACACCACCTTATGCTGTCCCTACCGCCATTCACACACAGAACTTTCCCTTGAGTGTGTTTTTAAAAGGAGAAGCCCCTCCAAAGCCAAGAGGCCTTCCTCACACCCAACCTCTCGAACTCCAAAGAACGCACCTTCCCCAGGTCACCCAAGATGTTGCTAACCACCTCATCCCGGGGGAAGGCTTTCTGCTACGTCGAAACTAAACACCGTGCATTCCACGTGTAAAACCTGACCACTACGCTAACTAAGAATAAAGTGCTCCGCTCTCTGCCACCCAGGGATCTGAACGCCCCATAGACCCACTCGGCGTAGGAAAGGGACGCCAGCCGCGGCCAACGTATGGAAGCACCCACCCTGGTGTAAACCTCTGCATTAAAGGGACACTGAAGGAGGAAGTGCTCCATGCTTTCCAGCACGTCGCCACACTCCTCACGAGGACACCCCGATCATCGGATTTCCTGTACTTCAAGTTGTCCCTTACATACAGTCTCCCGTGAAAGCAGCACCAGGCCAAGTCCCAAAACTTCGTGGGGATCCGCTCTGAATTTAAAATCCTGAGCCCCACCTCCAGATCCCGGCCCGGGCAATCCCTGAGGACCAGGGGCTTCTGGAAGTGGGTCAACAGAACCCTTCTGTCAAGACATTGTCTCGGCATGGTCCTGATTTCCCTCACCTCCAGACCCCACCGGCGGATTACCTTCAGAACCGGGGTAGCGTAAGCCGGGAGATGTCCGTGAGGTGTACGGAGATCCTTCACTTGCCCTCCTGTCTCCCATTCCTGGAAGAAGGGCCGAAACCAACCCCTGCAGGAGAATACCCACGGAGGAGCCCTCTCCAGCCAGAGGTTGGAAATATTGGCTTTAAGAAAGGTGTTCACTAAGAACACTACTGGGTTGACCATACCCAACCCACCTAGTCTCCTCGTACGGTACGTGACCTCCCTCTTGATTAGGTTGAGCCTATTCCCCCATAACAGCTGGAAGAACATGCTGTAAACCCGTGTACAGAGAGGTTCTGGCAAGATGCACACACTGCCTAGGTAAATTAACAAGGGAAGCAGAAAGCCTTTAGCCAAGCCAACCCTTTCCCTCAGGGTTAAAGACCAACCCTTCCACTGGTCTACCTATTGGGCGGCAATCTTGAGTCTGCCCTCCCAATTTTGCTGGGGGTAGTCCCCAGGGCCAAATTCGATGCCTAGAATTTTGGCGGAGGCCTGGGGCTCTGGAGGGTGCCCGGGAGATCAAAACTAGGATCTCCCCCTCCCAGCCAGAGACTCTCACACTTTTCCCGGTTGATCATGGACCCGGATGCCTCCGAGTAACCCACGACCTCGGACATGACCCAATCCGCCTCCCCTCTCGAGGATACGAAGAGGGAAACATCGTCGGCGTACTCCACCACCCTCAGAGGGGGCCCAGAGCCCGCCTGGTCCATCCCGACTCCCACCAATGGTCCACGATCTACCCTCCTCAAGAAGGGATCGATCGCGAACGCATATAAGAGTGGGCTCAGAGGACAGCCCTGACGGACCCCAGAACCCACCTCAAAGGGTGCCCTGGCCAACCGTTCACGAGCGTGAAAGTCTCAGCCCCTTGGTACAAGATCTCTAGCCAATTTACAAACCTCCTAGGCAGACCGTACCTTAAAAGGACAGACCAGAGGTACACATGGTTAACCCGGTCAAAGGCTTTTGCTTGGTCTAATGACAGTAGATACCCCTTCCAGTGACCTGCCCTACCCTGCTCCACTGCCTCTCGGACACCGAGCACAGCACTAAAAGTGCTGCGGCCTGGAACAGAGCAGTGCTGGGCCCCCGAATGGAGCCGGGGTGCAAACTTGACCAGCCGGTTAAACAACACCTTCGCCAGAACCTTCCGGTCCGTATTGAGAAGCGCTATGGGACGCCAATTCTCAATACGGGACGAGTCTTTACCCTTTGACAGAATAATCAGGGCTGACCTCCTCATTGAACCGGGAAGAGTACCCGAGGAAAGACACTCATTAAACACCCCAGTCAAGAGGGGGACCAAGGAGTCCCTAAAGGTCTTATAGAACTCGGATGTTAAGCCATCCGCACCTGGCGATTTTTTGGGCCGAAGCCCATCAATGGCCAGTCTCACTTCCTCATCCCTGATTGCTTCTGCCAAAACACCAAGAGAGAGATCATCCCCTGGCTCAGGGATAGGTTTCAGCCAGGTAAGCCGACATCTCATCCCGATCCAGATCCCTCTTTCCCAAGAGGCGTGAGTAAAAGGACCTGACCACCTCCAGGATCCCTGATTTGGATCTGTTCAGGGACCCCGTACTATCGATCAGTCCTGTCACCATTTTACAATTCACTGACATCTTACAGTTCCTGTAGGGGTCGGGTGAGCGGTACTTCCCAAAAACCCTCTCAAAAACCAAAGATGTGTGCCTATCATACTGACACCTCTTAAGCAAAGACTTCACTCTGGAGATTTCCTCACGGTCACCTCCAGTCGAGACGAGCTGCTCGAGTTTCCTCCCCAGTGCCTGATACAAGCGATGCCTGTTCAGACTCCTGTGGCTCGAGAGCTGGCGGAAGAACCCCGCCACCCGCTTTTTGAAGATCTCCCACCACTCTGACTTACTACTACAGAGATCCAAAAGCGGTACCTGGCTCTGAAGAAAATCCTCGAAGGATTGTCTCACGTTCGCTTCTTCCAGCAGGGACGAATTCAGCTTCCACAGCCCTCTTCCCATCCGGGGAGTCTCTGCAACATTCAGAGAAAAGAAAATTAGACAGTGATCGGAGAACTCCACCTCAACAGCGGACACAGCAGAAAAGATGGCATCCTCCTTTAAAAAAAACCTGTCTATTCTAGATCTACAGCTACCCCTATGATAGGTGAAACCCCCGTGACCTGGGGTGTGCCGGATGTGGACATCCACCAGGCGAGCTTCACTGGCTATGCTATTGAGAGCGACGCTGTCATAAGCCAGGCGATCTCCAGGACCCCCCCGATCACGGGACCTCGTAATGGTGTTGAAGTCCCCACCGAAGACCACCTGCCGGCTTGTAAAAAGAAAGGGCTTAATCCTCAGGAAGAGACATTTCCGGTCCCACTTTGATTGTGGACCATAGATGTTTATGAGCCGCAGCTCTTGTCCCCTCATGAAGACGTCAAGGACCAGGCACCTCAACATTTCTAGCTCGATCACTCGTCTGCATTCCACATCTGCAGTCTTAAAGAGGACTGCCACCCCGCTATATGGCTCGGCCGCAAGAGACCAGTATGAGGGCCCGCACCTCCACTCTCTCCGTGCTTTATGTATGGCCCCCATGTCAGTTAGTCTGGTCTCCTGCAAAAATAAAATTTCAGCCTCAATTCGGGTGAGAAAATCAAAGGCCGTAAATCTAGTCGCATCTGACTTAATGCTGGCGACATTAATGGACGCCAGCGTCAACGGGCGAGTTCAGCCATCATGAGTGATCAAGCTCGACGGCCTTCTTCTTACCCACCCCACTCCCACCACCCTCTGGGGAGGAGTCGGAACCTTTCCTTTTTAAGATGGACGAGGTGTCCATCCCTCCTCCCCTGGTGTCCTCACCTCCGGACTCCAGATCTGTCCCCCCCTTGGGAGAAACAACGTCCCCCAAGGGTTGGACTCCGCCATCCCCTAAAAGACCCCCCGATGCCGCCCCCGGTCCCCTGCCCTCGTCCTGCGACTCTTTAGCAGAGTCCTCAAGGGCCTGGAACCGGTTGGAGAGTGTGATCAGAGGGGGAACGATGGGCCCTTCCGTTGGTACCCTCACAGTTGGGGGTGGGGGGGATTTGGAAGACTTATTCAGCCTCTTCCTCCCCCTCCTGTTGTTACGTTTTTTTACACCCTTCGATGCTGTAGGCTGCTCTAAGACTTCCTCATCAACACTTTCATATTGAGAGGAGCTGTCTGAATCAGCCGCTTTATCCTCCCTCTCCATCCTCCTGATCTCCTCGTTCACCGCTTTCTCCCCCAGGGCCTCAGAGGCTTTAGCCACCAACCCAGAGGGAGGAGCAGGCATCACCCCGATTACCCGAGGCTCCACCTGCTCCTTACCCCCCTGGCGAGCCGCCTGCCTCCGCTGATATGAGGGGCCTCTAGTGACTTTGCCTTTCCTCACTGGCCCCTCAGCCCCCTCCCCGCCACCACCGCTTGCCGCGACAGAGGAAGCCCCGCCGGAGGTTTCCCCCCCACGGTCTCCCCCCACCGGGCCCGCAGCAGTATTGGAGAAGGAGCGAGGGCAGCGGCTATACGGGTGACCAAGGTCACCACACAGGTTGCACCGAATGTCTCTACACGCAGCAGCGAGATGACCCACCCCGCCACACAAGGCACATTTCTGCACCTTGCAGCTTGCGCTGAAGTGGCGGGGATCGCCGCACTTGTGACAGACCTTCGGCTGCCCCTGGTAGAAGACCAGGATCCTGTCCCTTACCCAGGAATGCCGAGGAAGGGATGTGGGTGACCGTATCGCCTGAGACCTTCAACTTAACCATGAAGGTCCAGCCCCCCGACCAAATACCAAATTCGTCCCTGTTCTTTTTTGGGACCTCGGTGACTTCCCCATAACGGGAAAGCCACATCATTATGTCCACGCCTGAGAGTGACTCGTTACATGTTACCACGGTCACTCTCTTGATGGAATTCTGGCGAGACACCGCCTGTACGACGAAGCCTCGCCATCCAGGCTCCCCCTTCACCAGCTCATAGTTCGACCAGAAGAGCTCAAGCCCCTCCGGCCGAACAAAGCTGATGTCAAAGAAACGGGCCGACGAGGGATGGATCAGGGCAAAGATGTCATCTGCCCTGAAGCCCATCTTCAGGAAGAGCTCCACCACCCTGCTCCTGTGTGGGCAAGCTTCACTGCCCACCCACCGAAGATGGACCACATCTCCTCCTCAGCCTTGCCCGGCTGTTGGGAGAGACCAGACAGTCCCTCCCTCTCTTCTCTCTTGGAAGGCGGCTAAACCATGTCTCTCTATCCAGAAAGACAAGTCCACCGTCCTCCCCTCTACTAGTATTGATCTTTCTCCCCTTTTGAGGGCCTCCAGGAAACGGCGGTGCAAAGCGCCGTCCCCGGAGTCCAGAGGTGAGGAGACCCCCTGAGAACCCCCCGGGAGCCCCTCCCACCCCCAGCCGTGACCCCCGCATATGAACGCCTGGGTGCCACGGCTGGGGAGGCAGATGGACCAGCCCTTACCCCACTCACACTTGCTCCCACATTCACACCTGCATCCACCCCGGCATTCACTCCCAGACTCACTCCCTCATTCATACCAACCTCGCCATCACTCACACCTCCATGCACCACCTCCGCAAACAGCTCTTCAAAAATGTCACTCACACCATCACTATCAACCTCACTATCCATACTATCCATATATACACTATTAATTACATTATTTTCATTATTTACAATATTTACATTATTTACAATATTTACATTGCCTTTATCTTTGCTTTTAGGTCTGCTGCTTTCCACACCTCCTGCTGGGGCCCGGGCTGGATAACGATGTTACTGTCTCCATTTTTTTTTTCTCTGCCCAGGAGTGCTGCTGCCCCTTTAAATGCTCCGGAGCAGAGTGCACTTAGTACACCCTGCCTGGGCTCGGGAGCAGCAGCAGCTCCTGAGCTCTCTGGAACACTTTTTTTTTTTTTCCTTCCTTTCTCTGTGCTTCCTAGGGCAGGGACGGACTTTGCCACCGCTCCCTGCCCTCCACACACCTCCCCCGCCGGCTTTACCTGGAGCGCCAGAGCCCCCGCACCACCAGATGACGGTAGGTGGGTTGGAGACCCCGACAACTCCTACCGGTTTTGGGGCTGCAGACCCGATGGTATGGGTGGGCAGGACAGAGGGCGGCGGACCCGCCGAAGCCACGCCCCCCCACTGGCCACAGCCACTCCAGGCTGAGCAGCAGCCTCTTTTGAGGCCACGCCCACCCCAGATGACTTGGGCACAGTGGGCGGAGCCACGGCCGCCGAGGCCACCCCCCCCTGCCCCCCACAGTCACTCCAGGCTGGGCAGCAGCCCCTTGCGAGGCCATGCCCACCCCAGATGCACGGGCACAGTGAGCGGAGCCACGGCCGCCGAGCACGCACGCCCCCCCCCGCCGGCTACAGCCCCTCCAGGCTGGGCAGCAGCCCCTTGCGAGGCTACATTAGGGAGGCCACGCCCCCCCACAGGCCTTCACTACCGCTCTGTACCCACCCCCTGCTGTAGGCAAGGCTGGCCACTCCCCTTCGGCATCCAGTGGTGGCGGGGCCCCCCGCACGGACCCCTTTTGGGGTCTACGTGCCGATGCCCCGGCTTCACCACGGTCGCCTCCAGGGGGAGACCAACACCTTGCAGGTCTTTAATTGCTGCTTTACAGCAGTATCTGCGCCCCTTCTATGCTTCTGGACCCCCATAAGTGATCCAGATTTAACGTATCCGTTCGTGGGGGGCCCAGAAGCTGCTCTCACCGCAATTGGAGATGCGGCCCTGGCTTTACCTTTACCAGGTGCTGGGCCAGCCCCCCCTGCCACCGGGGACTGAGCCCAAGCACCCCCACTAACGCCACCATTACCAGTACCAGCACCGACCTCCATATCGCTGCCTGAATCCGAACTGCACCACCAGAAGTGTCAGCAAGACCCAGGCAGACTTTACTCTCCCCGCTCCCTTGCACCGGACCCACCACAGGGCCCGGGCTGGGGTGGGCAGCGGGTTCCACCAGCGGGACTGGGGGGCCCGGAAAGAGGGACAAAAACAAGTTTCTCCTCCACCACTTGCTTCGCCTTACGCCTTCTCCTCCTCTTCCCAGTTGCCCCATCCTCGAGGCAGACCTCGTCCCCAAACAACAGCGTGCCAAACCGTGCCGGGGACTCAATCTGCCTCACTTGCTGTAGGATGAGGCAGCCCCCCTTGTTATTACTCCCGCTCCCTCCATCCTCCCCCTCACTCCCACTTTCCTCCATGTCACTGGAGTCCGGTGGGAGAGCCACTTGTTCGGGGGCTATCCCGCTGCGTGATACCTGGGAGCTCTTACCCACCAGGTCCTGGGCGCTCTTACTCACCAGGTCCTGGGCACTCTTACTCACCAGGTCCCCAGGTGGAGCTGGCGCAGATGTTCCGCCATCTTCCTCCTCCTCGTCCTCCACCTGGCTGGGCCTCCTGACCCCCCAGGAGACCCCCCGGTCAGGGCTCTGAACCGGTCATCGTTCCTTAGCTTCTCCTCGAAGGGGCCGCTTCCCTCCAGGATGATCTTCTCCTCTCTTCCAGTGCTCTTATCTCCCCCTTCAGCCTTCCGACCGTGGCAGATACCTCCGCTCTCTTTGAGGCAGAGAGCCGATTTTTTGCTGTCACTCGGGCTCCCTTCAACCTCTCCCAGAGTATCCTCAGCTGCTTAGCTGCCTCCTCATACTCACAGAGGTGGGCATGGATGCGGGAGGCATAGATGGTGGACGGCTCTCCCGCAGCCTTGGAGCCCCAGATGTTAAGGGGGGCTCCTGCCGCACCTCTGCCCGCAGCCTCCTCACCGGGAGAAGGAGCTGCCACGGCCCCGGCTTCAGGGTCCTGGATCCTGGAGCCTTGCGGCCCCCCGGTGTCTTCCTCCTATTCATCCCTGGGACTGGCTTGCTTCAGCGTGGGCCTCCAGATGATATGTGAGGCCCCCCACCCCCAGCTAGCTTGCCGGGGGGTGGGAGCCAGGGGCACAGCCCCGACGCTCAGTCCCAGGGAAGGTCTCTCTGCCTGGGAAGGGGCAGGTAGCAGTCCAGATAGAGAAAAAAAAAATCCTCCTTCCCAGGCACTTAGCTCCAAGCAGCTTGCACACAGCTTCCACTACCAGCAACCACACCTCTCCACTTCCTGGGTGGAGCTGGAACTCTTTTTATTAAAAATACAAAACTACAACATAACACTATTAAATCAAAAAAACCACTCCAACCAAACCATAAAAATAACCAAAGAAACTTTAAAGAAAAACAAGGAACATGTTCATCCACTTCTTCCTTAAACGACATCTTCATTCCTCACATAGGTCCCTTGTAGAACTTTCCAGCTCTCTTCAGGGACCCCCAGCAGGAAACCTTCTTCAAGAAAAAGGGAAAAGAAAAGGGGAAACAAAAATCATATCCAATTACCCCATTCACACACATTCAACCTCATTCACCCCTCATTCACACCTTTTATATTTACATATTTACAAAAGAATTAACAACACGTGGCCCATTGCCTCCAAAAAAATAGCCATTCTGGCCTAACAACTCCTAACATTCGCTATAACACCCTAATCAATACACAAAAATTATATATTTTTTATTTATTTTTTTTTTTTATTTTACCCCCCACCACACCACGGTCCATAGTTCATGGCCTAACTGAAAACATAACGGGTCCATATAATGTTTATGCCCTTTTCACAGCTAAAATTTTCCTTGGTCCGTGGGTCCATAGCAAGTTTCTGCCCACTGCCCTTCAAAAATTTTTTCCCACACCCCAACCCCCCCAGACAACCCCCACCCAACCTAACTATACCCCACATATACTATCTACATACACTCAAAAATAATCATTTAATAAACCATAAATAACACTACAATAAATACATTACAAAATACAATCAAAACAATTTATCAATAATGCCATAACTACTCAACTAATCTAATTTTTCTTCATTTCCTATTTTACAAGGCCCAAGTTGGTGCCTGAAGCCTCAATATCCATTCTTTATTTTATTACAAAACAAAAAGCTACATTGTGTCATGCAATAGCCCACCACCAGGAGACTGGAGCCCTAAGAGGCCCTTCCCTTACCAACCACACATTCACCCTGTCCCTGATCAATTAAAACTGTCCCTACTTCTTTCCCTAACAACTGTCCCTATCTATCCCTATCTATCCCTAATTACACTTAACTACTCTATCTGTCCCTCACTACTGACCCTCCCTGACCCTATCTGCCCCTACTTCTCTCCCTCAACACCCACACCACCTTATGCTATCCCTACCACCATTCACACACAAACTTTCCCTTGAGTGTGTTTTTAAAAGGAGAAGCCCCTCCAAAGCCAAGAGGCCCTCCTCACACCCAACCTCTCGAACTCCAAAGAACGCACCTTCCCAGGTCACCCAAGATGTTACTAACCACCTCATCCCGGGGGAGGGCTTTCTGCTGCGTCGAACTAAACACCGTGCATTCCACGTGTAAAACCTGACCACTACGCTAACTAAGAATAAAGTGCTCCGCTCTCGGCCACCCAGGGATCTGAACGCCCCATAAACCCACTCGGCGTAGGAAAGGGACGCCAGCCGCGGCCAACGTATGGAAGCACCCACCCTGTTGTAAACCTCTGCATTAAAGGGACACTGAAGGAGGAAGTGCTCCATGCTTTCCAGCACGTCGCCACACTCCTCACGAGGACAACCCCGATCATCGGAGTTCCTGTACTTCAAGTTGTCCCTTACATACAGTCTCCCGTGAAAGCAGCGCCAGGCCAAGTCCCAAAACTTCGTGGGGATCCGCTCTGAATTTAAAAGCCCGAGCCCCACCTCCAGATCCCGGCCTGGGCAATCCCTGAGGACCAGGGGCTTCTGGAAATGGGTCAACAGAACCCTTCTGTCAAGACATTGTCTCGACATGGTCCTGATTTCCCTCATTTCCAGACCCCACCGGCGGATTACCTTCAGAACCGGGGTAGCGTAAGCCGGGAGATGTCCGTGAGGTGTACGGAGATCCTTCACCTGCCCTCCTGTCTCCCATTCCTGGAAGAAGGGCCGAAACCAACCCCTGCAGGAGAATACCCACGGAGGAGCCCTCTCTAGCCAGAGGTTGGAAACATTGGCTTTAAGAAAGGTGTTCACTAAGAACACTACTGGGTTGACCATACCCAACCCACCTAGTCTCCTCGTACGGTACGTGACCTCTCTCTTGATTAGGTTGAGCCTATTCCCCCATAACAGCTGGAAGAACAGGCTGTAAACCCGTGTCCAGAGAGGTTCTGGCAAGATGCACACACTGCCCAGGTAAATTAACAAGGGAAGCAGAAAGCCTTTAGCCAAGCTAACCCTTTCCCTCAGGGTTAAAGACCAACCCTTCCACTGGTCCACCTTTTGGGCGGCAATCTTGAGTCTGCCCTCCCAATTTTGCTGGGGATAGTCCCCGGGGACCAAATTCGATGCCTAGAATTTTGGCGGAGGCCTGGGGCTCTGGAAGGGTGCCCGGGAGATCAAAACTAGGATCTCCCCCTCCCAGCCAGAGACTCTCACACTTTTCCCGGTTGATCATGGACCCGGATGCCTCCGAGTAACGCACGACCTCGGACATGACCCAATCCGCCTCCCCTCTCGAGGATACGAAAAGGGAAACATCGTCAGCGTACGCCACCACCCTCAGAGGGGGCCCAGAGCCGCCTGGTCCATCCCGACTCCCACCAACGGTCCACGATCTACCCTCCTCAGGAAGGGATCGATCGCGAACGCGTATAAAAGTGGGCTCAGAGGACAGCCCTGACGGACCCCAGAACCCACCTCAAAAGGGCGCCCGACCAACCGTTCACGAGCGGGAAAGTCTCAGCCCCTTGGTACAAGATCTCTAGCCAATTTACAAACCTCCCAGGCAGACCGTACCTTAAAAGGACAGACCAGAGGTACTCATGGTTAACCCGGTCAAAGGCTTTTGCTTGGTCTAATGACAGTAGATACCCCTTCCAGTGACCTGCCCTACCCTGTTCCACTGCCTCTCGGACACCGAGCACAGCACTAAAGGTGCTGCGGCCTGGAACAGAGCAGTGCTGGGCCTCCGAAAGGAGCCGGGGTGCAAACTTGACCAGCCGGTTAAACAACACCTTCGCCAGAACCTTCCGGTCCGTATTGAGAAGCGCTATGGGACGCCAATTCTCAATACGGGACGAGTCTTTACCCTTTGACAGAATAATCAGGGCTGACCTCCTCATTGAACCGGGAAGAGTACCCGAGGAAAGACACTCATTAAACACCCCAGTCAAGAGGGGGACCAAGGAGTCCCTAAAGGTCTTATAAAATTCGGATGTTAAGCCATCCGGACCTGGCGATTTTTTGGGCCGAAGCCCATCAATGGCCAGTCTCACTTCCTCTTCCCTGATTGCTTCTGCCAAAACACCAAGAGAGGGATCATCCCCTGGCTCAGGGATGGTTTCAGCCAGGAAAGCCGACATCTCATCCCGATCTAGATCCCTCTTTCCCAAGAGGGTGAGTAAAAGGACCTGACCACCTCCAGGATCCCTGATTTGGATCTGTTCAGGGACCCCGTACTATCGATCAGTCCTGTCACCATTTTACAATTCACTGACATCTTACAGTTCCTGTAGGGGTCGGGTGAGCGGTACTTCCCGAAATCCCTCTCAAAAACCAAAGATGTGTGCCTATCATACTGACACCTCTTAAGCAAAGACTTCACTCTGGAGATTTCCTCACGGTCACCTCCAGTCGAGACGAGCTGCTCGAGTTTCCTCCCCAGAGCCTGATACAAGCGATGCCTGTTCAGACTCCTGAGGCTCGAGAGCTGGCGGAAGAACCCCGCCACCCGCTTTTTGAAGATCTCCCACCACTCTGACTTACTACTACAGAGATCCAAAAGCGGTACCTGGCTCTGAAGAAAATCCTCGAAGGATTGTCTCACATTCGCTTCTTCCAGCAGGGACGAATTCAGCTTCCACAGCCCTCTTCCCATCCGGGGAGTTTCTGCAACATTCAGAGAAAAGAAAATTAGACAGTGATCGGAGAACTCCACCTCAACGGCGGACACAGCAGAAAAGATGGCATCCTCCTTTAAAAAAAACCTGTCTATTCTAGATCTACAGCTACCCCTATGATAGGTGAAACCCCCGTGACCTGGGGTGTGCCGGATGTGGACATCCACCAGGCGAGCTTCACTGGCTATGCTATTGAGCGTGACACTGTCATAAGCCAGGCGATCTCCAGGACCCCCCCGATCACGGGACCTCGTAATGGTGTTGAAGTCCCCACCGAAGACCACCTGCCGGCTTGTAAAAAGAAAGGGCTTAATCCTCAGGAAGAGACATTTCCGGTCCCACTTTGATTGTGGACCATAGATGTTTATGAGCCGTAGCTCTTGTCCCCTCATGAAGACGTCAAGGACCAGGCACCTCCCCATTTCTAGCTCGATCACTCGTCTGCATTCCACATCTGCAGTCTTAAAGAGGACTGCCACCCCGCTATACGGCTCGGCCGCAAGAGACCAGTATGAGGGCCCGCACCTCCACTCTCTCCGTGCTTTATGTATGGCCCCCATGTCAGTTAGTCTGGTCTCCTGCAAAAATAAAATTTCAGCCTCAATTCGGGTGAGAAAATCAAAGGCCGTAAATCTAGCCGCATCTGACTTAATGCTGGCGACATTAATGGACGCCAGCGTCAACGGAGCGAGTTCAGCCATCATGAGTGATCAAGCTCGACGGCCTTCTTCTTACCCACCCCACTCCCACCACCCTCTGGGGAGGAGTCGGAACCTTTCCTTTTTAAGGTGGACGAGTGTCCATTCCTCCTCCCCTGGTGTCCTCACCTCCGGACTCCAGGTCTGTCCCCCCCTTGGGAGAAACAACGTCCCCCAAGGGTTGGACTCCGCCATCCCCTAAAAGACCCCCCGATGCCGCCCCCGGTCCCCTGCCCTCGTCCGGCGACTCTTTAGCAGAGTCCTCAAGGGCCTGGAACCGGTTGGAGAGTGTGATCAGAGGGGGAACGGTGGGCACTTCCGTTGGTACCCTCACGGTCGGGGGTGGGGGGGATTTGGAAGACTTATTCAGCCTCTTCCTCCCCCTCCTGTTGTTGCGCTTTTTTCCACCCTTTGATATTGTAGGCTGCTCTAAGACTTCCTCATCAACACTTTCATACTGAGAGGAGTTGTCTGAGTCAGCCGCTTTATCCTCCCTCTCCATCCTCCTGATCTCCTCGTTCACCGCTTCCTCCCCCAGGGCCTCAGAGGCTTTAGCCACCAACCCAGAGGGAGGAGCAGGCATCACCCCGGTTACCCGAGGCTCCACCTGCTCCTTACCCCCTGGCGAGCCGCCTGCCTCCGCTGATATGAGGGGCCTCTAGTGACTTTGCCTTTCCTCACTGGCCCCTCAGCCCCCTCCCCGCCCACCACCGCCCGCCGCGACAGAGGAAGCCCCGCCGGAGGTTTCCCCCCCACGGTCTCCCCCCACCGGGCCCGCAGCAGTATTGGAGAAGGAGCGAGGGCAGCGGCTATACGGGTGACCAAGGTCACCACACAGGTTGCACCGAATGTCCCTACACGCAGCGGCGAGATGGCCCACCCCGCCACACAAGGCACATTTCTGCACCTTGCAGCTTGCGCTGAAGTGGCGGGGATCGCCGCACTTGTGACAAACCTTCGGCTGCCCCTGGTAGAAGATCAGGATCCTGTCCCTTCCCAGGAATGCCGAGGAAGGGATGTGGGTGACCGTATCGCCTGAGACCTTCAACTTAACCATGAAGGTCCAGCCCCCCGACCAAATACCAAACTCGTCCCTGTTCTTTTTTGGGACCTCAGTGACTTCCCCATACCGGGAAAGCCACGTCATTATGTCCACGCCTGAGAGTGACTCGTTACATGTCACCACGGTCACTCTCTTGACGGAATTTTGGCGAGACACCGCCTGTACGACGAAGCCTCGCCATCCGGGCTCCCCTTTCACCAGCTCATAATTTGACCAGAAGAGCTCAAGCCCTCTGGCCGAACAAAGCTGATGTCAAAGAAACGGGCTGATGTGGGATGGATCAGGGCAAAGATGTCATCTGCCCTGAAGCCCATCTTCAGGAGGAGCTCCACCACCCTACTCCTGGGTGGGCAAGCTTCACTGCCCCCCCACCGAAGACGGACCACATTCCTCCTCACCAGCCCTTGCCCGGCTGTTGAGAGAGACCAGACAGTCCCTCCCTCTCTTCTCTCTTGGAAGGCGGCTAAACCATGTCTCTCTATCCAGAAAGACAAGTCCACCGTCCTCCCCTCTACAATTATCGACCTTTCTCCCCTTTTGAGGGCCTCCAGGAAACGGCGGTGCAAAACGCCGTCCCCGGAGTCCAGAGGTGAGGAGACCCCCTGAGAACCCCCCGGGAGCCCCCCCTACCCCCAGCCGTGACCCCGCATATGAACGCCTGGGAGCCACGGCTGGGGAGGCAGATGGACCAGCCCTTACCCCACTCACACTAGCTCCCACATTCACACCTGCATCCACCCTGGCATTCACTCCCAGACTCACTCCCCCATTCATACCACCCTCGCCATCACTCACACCTCCATGCACCACCTCCGCAAACAGTTCTTCAAAAATGTCACTCGCACCATCACTATCATCCTCACTATCCATACTATCCATATAATTCACATTATTTATATTATTTACATTATTATTTACATAATTTACATTGCCTACATTGCCTTTAGCCTTGCTTGTAGCTTTGTGGCTTTCAACATCTCCTGCTGGGGGCCCTGGCTGGATAATGATGTCTTTGTCTTCATTTTTTTTCCCTCTGCCCAGGAGTGCTGCCGCCCCTTTAAATGCTCCAGAGCAGAGTGCACTTAGTACTCCCTGCCTGGGCTCGGGAGCAGCAGCAGCTCCCGGGCTCTCTGGAACAGCATTTTTTTTTTTCTTTTCTTTCTTTTCTTTCACTGTGCTTCCTAGGACAGGGACGGACTTTGCCACCGCACCCTGCCCTCCACACACCTCCCCCGCCGGCTCTACCTGGAGCGCCGGAGCCCCCGCACCACCAGATGACGGTAAGTGGATTGGGGACCCCGACAACTCCCTACCGGCTTTTGGGGCTGCAGACCCAATGGTATGGGTGGGCAGGACAGAGGGCGGCGGACCCGCTGAGGCCACGCCCCCCCCACCGGCCACAGTCACTCCAGGCTGGGCAGCAGCCCCTTGTGAGGCCACGCCCACCCCAGATGACACGGGCACAGTGGGCGGAGCCACGGCCGCCGAGGCCACGCCCCCCGCCGGCCCACAGTCACTCCAGGCTGGGCAGCAGCCCCTTGCGAGGCCACGCCCACCCCAGATGACCGGGCACAGTGGGCGGAGCCACGGCCGCCGAGGCCACGCCCCTCCGCCGGCCCACAGTCACTCCAGGCCGGGCAGCAGCCCCTTGCGAGGCCACCCCCACCCCAGATGACCCGGGCACAGTGGGCGGAGCCACGGCCGCCGAGGCCACGCCCCCCCGCCGGCTACAGCCCCTCCAGGCTGGGCAGCAGCCCCTTGCGAGGCCACACCCACCCCAGATGATGCGAGCACGGCGGGCGGGACTTCAGTCAGGGAGAGCACGCCCCCCCGCACGCCCCCGCAGACAGGGCAACACCCAGGGAGGCCACGCCCCCCCCACAGGCCCCCACCACCGTCCCGCACCCACCCACCGCTGCAGGCAAGGCCGGCCACTCCCCCCCGGCACCCAGCGGTGGCGTGGCCCCCCGCACGGACCCCCCCCGGGGTCCACGCGCCGAGCGCCCCGGCCCCACCACGGCCGCCTCCAGGGGAGCAACCAACTCCCGCAGGTCCCCAACCCTGCCCCACAGCAGCACCTGCGCCCCCTCCATGCATCTGGACCCCCACAAGTGATCCAGACCCAACGGACCCGCCCGTGGGGGGCCCAGAAGCCGCTCCCACCGCAACCGGAGACGCGGCCCCGGCCCCACCCCACCAGGCGCCGGGCAAGCCCCCCCCGCCACCGGGGACCGAGCCCAAGCACCCCCACCAACGCCACCACCACCAGCACCGACCTCCACACCGCCACCCGAATCCGAACCGCCACCACCAGAAGCGCCAGCAAGACCCAGGCAGACTCCACTCCCCCGCTCCCCTGCACCAGACCCACCACAGGGCCCGGGCCAGGGGGGCAGCGGGCTCCACACAGCGGGACTGGGGGGCCCCGGAAAGAGGGACAAAAACAAGCTTCTCCTCCACCACTTGCTTCGCCTTACGCCTTCTTCCCCTCTTCCCAGTTGCCTCATCCTCAAGGCAGACCTCGTCCCCAAACAACAGCGTGCCAAACCGTGCCGGGGACTCAATCTGCCTCACTTGCTGTAGGATGAGGCAGCCCCCCTTGTTATTTCTCCCGCTCCCTCCATCCTCCCCCCACTCCCACCCCCCTCCACGCCACCGGAGTCCGGCGGGAGAGCCACCCGCCCGGGGGCCACCCCGCCGTGCGACACCCGGGAGCCCCCACCCACCAGGTCCCGGGCGCCCCCACCCACCAGGTCCCCAGGCGGAGCCGGCGCAGACGCCCCGCCACCCTCCTCCCCCCCGTCCTCCACCCGGCCGGAGCCCCCCGACCCCCAGGAGACCCCCCGGCCAGGGCCCCGAACCGGCCATCGCTCCCCAACCCCTCCCCGAAGGGCCGCCCCCCTCCAGGACGATCCCCCCCCTCCCCTCCAGCGCCCCCATCCCCCACCCAGCCCCCCGTCCGCGGCAGACACCCCCGCCCTCTCCGAGGCAGGGAGCCCACCTTCCGCCGCCACTCGAGCTCCCCCCAACCTCCCCCGGAGCACCACCAGCCGCCCAGCTGCCTCCTCATACTCACAGAGGTGGGCATGGATGCGGGAGGCATAGATGGTGGACGGCTCTCCCGCAGCCTTGGAGCCCCAGATATTAAGGGGGGCTCCTGCCGCACCTCTGCCTGCAGCCTCCTCACCGGGAGAAGGAGACGCCACGGCCCCGGCCCCAGGGGCCCCGGACCCCGGAGCCCCGCGGCCCCCCGGCGTCCCCCCCACCCACCCCCGGGACCGGCCCGCTGCAGCGCGGGCCCCCAGACACCATGTGAGGCCCCCACCCCCAGCCAGCCCGCCGGGGGGTGGGAGCCAGGGGCACAGCCCCGACGCCCAGTCCCAGGGAAAGTCCCTCTGCCTGGGAAGGGGCAGGCAGCAGTCCAGATAGAGAAAAAAAAATCCTCCTTCCCAGGCACCTAGCTCCAAGCAGCCCACACACAGCCCCCACCAGCAGCAACCACACCTCCAGCAACCACACCTCTCCACTTCCTGGGCGGAGCCGGAAGCACTGCAGTTGCTGGCATGAGACTTGCCCTCCAATAGATCCTTGTAAAAGGATTTAAAGTGTACTCATTGAAATTAGAGACACAATTTAAATTAAAAAGATTAGACCTGCCTCCACCGCAGGGGGGCTCGCTCGACCTACCAGCAGACAGGCACCAGTATTGGGAGAGGGGGGGCTGGCCGTCAGGGTCCAAGGGCAGGAACGGATTGGCCGTGTCGGCTTCGCATTTTTTTGGTTTTAGAAAGGCATGACATACAAATATCTGTGTCTCCCCCTCCTTTTACTCCTCCACCTCTTTTCTTTTCGCATGACTATATGTACTTGTCACTTTTCCATGTGCTAGTTGTGTCTTGTGAGCAATTTGTCAGCTTTTGGACATCTTTGAAGTGTTTTCTATGTGTTTCTATGTGTTTTTGTTTGCCTGCCATTAGTTTTAACGGTGTTCAACGAACAGTTTGTCGAACACACGGCTGTTCGGCGAACTGAACCGAACTCGAACACTACGGGGGTGGCTCATCACTAATTACCACATAAAGTGATACATGTCATATTTTTTAAAAAAATGGGGCTTGGCCATTTAGCTCAAAATGGGCTCGATCAACAATAGTTTAAAAATCTACTAAAATAAAAAAATGTAATATTTATTGTTATAAAATCACTTTCAATAATAATAATCTTTATTTTTATATAGCGCTAACATATTCTGCAGCGCTTTACAGTTTGCACACATTATCGTCGCTGTCCCCGATGGAGCTCACAATCTAGATTCCCTATCAGTATGTTTTTGGAGTGTGGGAGGAAACCGGAGAACCCGGAGAAAACCCACGCAAACACGGGGAGAACATACAAACTCCTTGCAGATGTTGTCCTAGGTGGGATTCGAACCCAGGACTCCAGCACTGCAAGGCTGCAGTGCTATCCACTGAGCCACCGTGCTGCCCAAGTAATGGTCATATTTCTGCTGACTAGCTCTGAAAGAGTTAAGTGTCAAAAGCCACCTGAAGTCAGGATCGAGCTGCATTCAGGTCGCAGTCTCCCCTGGAGGCGTGGGTTCAAATCCCACTTCTGACATCAGCTTTTCATTTCAAGATACTAGACAGCTTTTCTTTAGAAATTGATTTGATGTGGGTCAAACCAAACTTAGTGATGGACCGTAAAATAACCTGTTCCCAAATTTGGCACTTCTGGGGAGTTTTCAAATAAACTTGATGTAACATTATACATGCAAATTGTGTTTTATGTGCAACCATCATCTGTCCCACAAACACAAAGTCACAATTAACCTTGTAAATGGAGTCACATTGAAAATGTAAAAAAATCAATGACAAAATTGCTGTTTTTTTCCAACTGATTCTCAAAGAGTTAATGAAAGTTATTAATATGTACAGAAAAATGCTCCTGGAATAGTATGCGTATGGCCGTAGTAACTCAGTTGGGAGAGCGTTAGACTGAAGATCTAAAGATCCCGGGTTTCGGCAACATCCTTTTTCTTCACCGTTTACATTTTAAGGAGAAAATAAACAAAGCAACTATTCTTGCAAAATCTGCTTTCCAAAACCCAAATAGCACTCTCATTTTCAAAGCCCTGCTGTGTGGCCCAACAGTAGTTTCTGGAGAATTATGGAGAAGTCAAAGAATAAAAATTACTAATATTTCAAAATTTTAAGCAATCTTTAGATATTTTCACAGGAAAAACTAAAAATATATTGACCTAATTTTACCGTAAATATAAAGTACAATGTATCACAAAAAACACTTTCAGAATTAAGGGGATATATTGAAGCATTCCAGAGTGATTACCACATAAGTGATACATGTCATATTTTCAAAAAAATGGGGCTTGGCCATTTAGCTCAAAATAGGCTCGATCACCAATAGTTTAAAAATGTACTAAAATAAAAAAAAATTTATATTGTTATAAAATCACTTTCAATGCCAAATAATGGTCATATTTCAGCTGACTAGCTCTGAAAGAGTTACATTTCAAAAGCCACATGACGTCAGGATGGCTGAGTGGTCTAAGTTCAGATCGCAGTCTCCCCTGGAGGTTTGGACTCAAATCCCCCATCAGCTTTTCATTTCAAGATACTAGACAGCTTTTCTTTAGAAATTGATTTGATGGGGGTCAAACCAAACTTAGTGATGGACCATAAAATAACCTATTCCCAAATTTGGCACTTCTGGGGAGTTTTCAAGCAAACTTGATGTAACATTATGCATGCAAATTGTGTTTTATGTGCAACCATCATCTGTCCCACAAACACAAAGTCACAATTAACCTGGTAATTGGAGTCACATTGAAAATGTAAAAAATCAATGACAAAATTGCTGTTTTTTTCCAACTGATTCACAAAGAGTTAATGAAAGTTATTAAATATGTACAGAAAAATGCTCCTGAAATTGTATGCGTATGGCCGTAGTAGCTCAGTTGGGAGAGCGTTAGACTGAAGATCTAAAGATCCCGGGTTTCTGCAACATCATTTTTCTTCACCGTTTACATTTTAAGGAGAAAATAAACAAAGCACATGGACTGATTATGTAAAGAAAATGTATAAGGCCTACAAATCTTAACTATCTACAGAAAATAAAATGTTAAAAACTTGAGAAATGGGAAATTTTTCCTTTTGAGCAAATTAACATTTTTTGTATTTTTTCCTCTATTTTGTTTATTTCAGTTTCACTTAGCTGTAACAGGATTTAAAGGGAACCTGATAGCTGATATGGGCAGCATGTATTAGACAGTAGCTGAATGATTTCAGCCATGTATCTTTGCACTATGAAGTGCTGTGGCATTACTAAGACAAATATCCTTAAAAATATGTTCGGGACAAAGCTTTTTGTGAAATTAGTCGAAAAGGCAAAAAACGCAAATCCCCACTCAGGCCCATCATCTTTCATTTCAAATATAGGTGTCTACTGTAATGGTAAGACAAAGCATCTACATGTTTGGCATTGCTGCAGTGAGGAGAGACCACTTAAACATGTATGCAGTGCTTGTCTCTGTAAGCACAAGCTGGTCACTAAACTGGCATATTTGCAATTCTGGATGTTGCAGAGTGAAAACACCTGCATGGCGAAAATAGTAATTACAGGTGTTGATGAATTCATTGTGAGAAGTAATTTCTAAAATGGGGTCACTTTGGGGGAGTTTTCTGCTGTTTTGGTACTTTTGGTACTCTGCAAATTTCACCCGCAAACTATTCTTGCGAAATCTGCATTCCAAAAACCCAAATAGCACTCTTATTTTCAAAGCCCTGCTGTGTGGCCAAACAGTAGTTTCTGGAGAAATATGGTACATCAGTGCATTTGTGAAAAATCTAAGCTCCTAACAAAATAAAATAAGGTTTGAAAATTAATGCTGACAAAAAGTACCCATATGAAAAAGTTATTTCTTAACATTTTTGTATGGTGAGACAAGTTGGTTTAAGGATGTAAGAAGTCATAGGATAAAAATTACTAATATTTCAAAATTTTAAGCAATCTTTAGATATTTTCACAGGAAAAACTAAAAATATATTGACCTAAATTTACCGTAAATATGAAGTACAATGTATCACAAAAAAACACTTTCAGAATTATGGGGATATATTGAAGCATTCCAGAGTGATTACCACATAAAGTGATACATGTCATATTTTCAAAAAAATGGGGCTTGGCCATTTAGCTCTATCACCAACAGTTTATAAATCTACTCAAATAAAAAAAATGTAATATTAATTGTTATAAAATTAACTTTCAATGCCAAGTAATGGTCATATTTCTGCTGACTAGCTCTGAAAGAGTTACGTTTCAAAAGCTGCCTGAAGTCAGGATGGCCGAGCGGTCTAAGGCGCTGCGTTCAGGTCGCAGTCTACCCTGTAGGCGTGGGTTCAAATCCCACTTCTGACATCAGCTTTTCATTTCAAGATACTAGACAGCTTTTCTTTAGAAATTGATTTGATTGGGGTCAAACCAAACTTAGTGCTGGACCATAAAATAACCTTTTCCCAAATTTGGCACTTCTGGGGAGTTTTCAAATAAACTTGATGTAACATTATTCATGCAAATTGTGTTTTATGTGCAACCATCTTCTGTCCCACAAACACAAAGTCACAATTAACCTGGTAAATGGAGTCACATTGAAAATGTAAAAAATCAATGACAAAATTGCTGTTTTTTTCCAACAGATTCACAAAGAGTTAATGACAGTTATTAAATATGTACAGAAAAATGCCCTTGAAATTGTATGTGTATGGCCGAAGGAGCTCAGTTGGGAGAGTGTTAGACTAAAGGTCCCTGGTTCGATCCCGGGTTTCGGCAACATCCTTTTTCTTCACCGTTTACATTTTAAGGAGAAAATAAACAAAGCACATGGACTGATTGTGTAAAGAAAATGTAAAAGGCCTACAAATCTTAACTATCTACAGAAAATAAAATGTTAACCCCTTCATGACCTAGCCTATTTTGACCTTAAAGACCTTGCCATTTTTTGCAATTCTGACCAGTGTCCCTTTATGAGGTAATAACTCAGGAACGCTTCAACGGATCCTAGCGATTCTGAGAATGTTTTTTAGTGACATATTGGGCTTCATGTTAGTGGTAAATTTAGGTCGATAATTTTTGCGTTTATTTGTGAAAAAAATGGAACTTTGGCCAAAATTTTGAAAATTTCGCAATTTTCAAATTTTGAATTTTTATTCTGTTAAACCAGAGAGTTATGTGACACAAAATAGTTAATAAATAACATTTCCCACATGTCTACTTTACATCAGCACAATTTTGGGAACAACATTTTTTTGTTAGGAAGTTATAAGGGTTAAAAGTTGACCAGCGATTTCTCATTTTTACAGCAAAATTTACAAAACCATTTTTTTTAGGGACCACCTCACATTTGAAGTCACTTTGAGGGGTCTATATGGCAGAAAATACCAAAAGTGACACCATTATAAAAACTGCACCCTCAAGCTACTCAAAACTACACTCAAGAAGATTATTAACCCTTCAGGTGCTTCACAGGAACTAAAGCAACGTGGAAGGAAAAAATGGACATTTTAATTTTTCCAACAAAATTTTTCTTTTAGCATCAATTTTTTAATTTTTGCATGGGCAACAGGATAAAAAGGCCCTAAAATTTGTTGGGCAATTTCTCCTGAGTACACAGATACCTCATATGTGGTCATAAACCACTGTTTGGGCGCACGGCAGGGCTCAGAAGGGAAGGAGCGCCATTTGACTTTTTGAATAGAAAATATGCTGGAATATTTAGCGGTTGCCATGTCGATTTGGAGAGTCCCTGTGTGCCTAAACATTGGAGCTCCCCCACAAGTGACCCCATTTTGGAAACTAGACCCCCCAAGGAACTTATCTAGATGCAGAGTGAGCACTTTGAACCCCCAGGTGCTTCACAAATTGATCCGTAAAAAAAAGAAAGTACTTTTTTTTCACAAAAATTTTCTTTTAGCCTCAGTTTTTTCATTTTCACATGGGCAACAGGATAAAATGGATCCTAAAATTTGTTGGGCAATTTCTCCTGAGTACACCAGATACCTAATATGTGGTCATAAACCACTGTTTGGGCGCACGGCAGGGCTCAGAAGGGAAGGAGCGCCATTTGACTTTTTGAATGGAAAATATGCTGGAATATTTAGCGGATGCCATGTCGCATTTGGAGAGTCCCTGTGTGCCTAAACATTGGAGCTCCCCCACAAGTGACCCCATTTTGGAAACTAGACCCCCAAGGAACTTATCTAGATGCAGAGTGAGCACTTTGAACCCCAGGTGCTTCACAAATTGATCCGTAAAAAAAAGAAAGTACTTTTTTTTTCACAAAAATTTTCTTTTAGCCTCAGTTTTTTCATTTTCACATGGGCAACAGGATAAAATGGATCCTAAAATTTGTTGGGCAATTTCTCCTGAGTACACCGATACCTCATATGTGGTCATAAACCACTGTTTGGGGCACGGCAGGGCTCAGAAGGGAAGGAGCGCCATTTGACTTTTTGAATGGAAAATTATGCTGGAATATTAGCGGATGCCATGTCGCATTTGGAGAGTCCCTGTGTGCCTAAACATTGGAGCTCCCCCACAAGTGACCCCATTTTGGAAACTAGACCCCCAAGGAACTTATCTAGATGCAGAGTGAGCACTTTGAACCCCCAGTGCTTCACAAATTGATCCGTAAAAAAAAGAAATCACTTTTTTTTTCTCACAAAAATGTTTTTTAGCCTCAATTTTTTTCATTTTCACATGGTCAACAGTAAAATTGGATCCAAAAATTTGTTGGCAATTTTCCTGAGTACACAGATACCTCATATGTGGGGTAAACCACTGTTTGGGCGCACGGCAGGGCTCGAAGGGAAGGAGCGCCATTTGACTTTTTGATGGAAATTAGCTCAAGTCGTTAGCGGACACCATGTCATGTTTGGAGAGCCCCTGTATACCTAAACTTTGGAGCTCCCCCACAAATGACCCCATTTTGGAAACTAGACCCCCTAAGAAACTTATGCAGATGCACAGTGAGCACTTTGAACCCCCAGGTGCTTCACAAAAGTTTATAACGCAGAGCCGTGAAAATAAAAAATCATTTTTTTTTTCTCAAAAAATGATTATTTAGCCCCATATTTTTTATTTTCACAATGGTTACAGGAGAAATTGGACCCCAAAAGTTGTTGTCTAATTTGTCCTAAGTACGCTAGTACCTCACATGTGGGGAGAACCACTGTTTGGGCACACGTCAGGGCTTGGAAGGGATGTAGTGACTCTTTGAAATGTCGACTTGATGGAATGGTCTGCGGGCGGGCAGAGCCCCTGATGTGCCTAAACAGTAGAAACCCCCCACAAGTGACCACATTTTGTAAACTAGACCCCTCAAGGAACTTAACTAGATGTGTGGTGAGCACCTTGAACCCCCACGTGCTTCACAGAAGTTTGTAATGCAGAGCCGTGAAAATAAAAAATCATTTTTTTCCTCAAAAACTGATTTTTTTAACCCGCAATTTTTTATTTTCACAAGGGTAACAGGAGAAATTGGACCACAAAAGTTGTTGTACAGTTTGTCCTGAGTACACTGGTACCCCATATGTGGGGGGGAACCACTGTTTTGGCGCATGGGAGAGCACAGAAGAGAAGGAGCGCCATTTTGGAATGCAGACTTGATGGAATGTTCTGTGGGCGTCATGTTGCGTTTGCAGAGCCCCTGATGTGCCTAAACAGTATAAACCCCCCATAAGTGACACCATTTTGGAAACTAGACCCCCCAAGGAGCTTATCTAGATGTGTAGTGAGCACTTTGAACTCCCAAGGGCTAAACAGAAGTTTATAACGCTGGGCCATGAAAATAAAAAAATCATATTTTTTCCACAAACATGATCTTTTAGTCCCCAATTTTTTTATTTTCCAAGGGTAACAGGAGAAATTAGACCTCAAAAGTTGTTGTCCAATTTGTCCTGAGTACGCTGATATCCCATATGTGGGAGAAAACTACTGTATGGGCACACTTCGGGGCTCGGAAGGGAAGTAGTGACGTTTTGAAATGCCGACTTGATGGAATGGTCTGCGGGCGTCATGTTACGTTTGCAGAGTCCCTGATGTGCCTAAACAGTATAAACTCCTCACAAGTGACCCCATTTTGGAAACTAGACCCCGCAAGGAACTTATCTAGATGTGTGGTGAGCACTTTGAACCCCCAAGTTCTTCACAGAAGTTTATAACGCAGAGCCGTGAAAATAAAAAATCATTTTTTTTCCACAAAAATAACTTTTTTAGTCCCCAATTTTTTTTCCCAACAGTAACAGGAGAAATTAGACCCCCAAAGTTGTTGTGCAATTTTTCCCGAGTACGCTGATACCCCATATGTGGGGGTAAACCACTGTTTGGGCACACGTCGGGGCTTGGAATAAAGGGAGCACTGTTTGACTTTTTGAACGCAAAATTTGCAGGAATCAATGTTGGCGCCATGTCGCGTATGGAGACCACCTGATGTACCTAAATAGTGGAAACCACTCAATTCTAACTCCAACCCTAACCCCAACACACCCCTAACCCCAACCCTAACCCCTACACACCCCTAACCCTAATACAAACCCTAACCATAACTCTAACCCCAACACACCCCTAACCCTAATCCCAACTCTAACCATAAACCTAACCACAAGCCTAACCCTAATCCCAACCCTAACCCCAAAAACCCCTAACGCTTATCCCAACCCTAACCCTAATCCCAACCCTAACCCTAATTCCAACCCTAACCCTAATTCCAACCCTAACCCTAATTCCAACCCTTACCCTAGTTCTAACCCTAACCCTAGTTCTAACCCTAAGGCTGGGTTCATATTGCGTTTTACCAGCCCGTTCAACACGTAGCGTTGACGGGCTGGTAACGGTATAGCATAACGCGATCGCGTTATGCTATACCCGCTAGTGCAGAGGAATCAGCGATGATTCATCTGTGCTAGCGGTGATGGAGCCCAGACGCTGCAGCCTGCGTCCAAGGCTCCGTCACTGAATGACGACACGTCGCGAACGCATGCCGCTTCATGGCATGCGATGCGCACACAAATGGGGTGAATGGCAGCGTTAATGGACTGCGTTACACCGCGTTATACCGCGGTGAAACGCAGTCCATCTAACGGACTGCCATAATGCAATATGAACCCTGCCTGACCCTAAGGCCCCGTGCACACGTTGCGGATTCACTTGCGGATTTTTCTAAAATCTAAAATCCGCAGGTAAAATGACCTGCCTTTTACCTGCGTATTTAGCACGGATTTGCTGCGGTTTTTCTCTGCGGTTTTACGCCTATAATGGAATAGGTGTAAAATCGCTGCGGAATCCGCACAAAGAATTGACATGCTGCGGATTTAAAACCGCAGCAAATCTGCGCTGAAAAATCTGCAGCATGTGCACAGCGTTTTTTTTTTTACCATTTATTTGCATTGTACTGTACATGGTTTCTGGATCTGCTGTGAATCCGCAGCGCCATATCCGCTGCGCATCCGCAGCGAAATCAGCTGCGGATCAGCAGCGAAATCAGCTGCGGATCAGCAGCGAAATCCGCTGCGGATCAGCAGCGAAATCAGCTGCGGATCAGCAGCGAAATCAGCTGCGGATCAGCAGCGAAATCAGCTGCGGATCAGCAGCGAAATCCGCTGCTGATCCGCAGCTGATTTCGCTGCTGATCCGCAGCTGATTCGCTGCTGATCTGCTGCTGATTTAGTGCTGATTCGCTGCTGATTCGCTGCTGATCGCAGCGAAATCAGCAGCGAATCAGCAGCGAAATCAGCTGCGGATCAGCAGCGAAATCCGCTGCGGATCAGCAGCGAAATCCGCTGCGGATCAGCAGCGAAATCCGCTGCGGATTAGCAGCGAAATTCCGCTGCGGATCAGCAGCGAAATCAGCTGCGGATCAGCAGCGAATTCCGCTGCTGATCCGCAGCTGATTTCGCTGCTGATCCGCAGCTGATTTCGCTGCTGATCTGCTGCTGATTTAGCTGCTGATTTCGCTGCTGATCCGCAGCGAAATCGCAGCGAATCAGCAGCGAAATCAGCTGCGGATCAGCAGCGAAATCGCTGCGGATCAGCAGCGAAATCCGCTGCGGATCAGCAGCGAAATTCGCTGCGGATTAGCAGCAAAATCCGCTGCGGATCAGCAGCGAAATCAGCTGCGGATCAGCAGCGAAATCAGCTGCGGATCCGCAGTGAAATCCGCTGCAGATCCGCAGCAAAATCCGCAACGTGTGCACAGGGCCTAATAGGAAAAAAAAAAATTCTTTATTATTTGTCCCTACCTATGACAGGGGGGTTCACTTACTTTTTTTTATTTTGATCACTGTGACAGTTTATCACAGTGATCAAAATAAATTTTTTGACTATGTAGGGCTCACTGCGCATGCGCCGGCTGGCGGGCGCACTGCGCATGCACCCGCCATTTTCCAAGATGGCGGCGCCCATGAAGAATCCCGGGCAGCCGCCGGGAAGGATCCAGGGACATCGGTAGACCGGGAGAGGTGAGTATGGGGGTCGGAAGTCAGGGGGGGGGGATCGGAAGGTGGGGGCAGCGGAGGCCAGGACGAGGGGTGCTTTTAGTGACGGCGGTGACCGACCGCTGCCATCTTTCGGTGGCGGCGGCCGATCGCCGCCGTGAATCCGTGTGGGGGGGTCAGGGCTCGGTGTCCAGCCATGGCAGATGCTATTGCAGCATCGGCCATGGCTGGATTGTAATATTTCACCAATTATATTGGTGAAATATTACAGATTGCTCTGATTGGCTGTTTCACTTTTAACAGCCAATCAGAGCGATTGTGGCCACGGGGGGGTTAAGCCAACCCCCCTGTGGTGAAGCACAAAGGGTCCTGTGCCGGCGGGTCGGGTGACCTTTCAGTGACCCCGGTCACCCGACCCGCAGGGACGCGATCCTTTCATGACGCCACATAGGCGTCATGGGTCGGATTGGCACAGGTTTTCATGACGCCTACGTGGCGTCATGGGTCGGGAAGGGGTTAAAAACTTGAGAAATGGGAACTTTTTCCTTTTGAGCAAATTAACATTTTTTGTATTTTTTCCTCTATTTTGTTTATTTCAGTTTCATTTAGCTGTAAGAGGATTTAAAGGGAACCTGATAGCTGATATGGGCAGCATGTATTAGACAGTAGCTGAATGATTTCAGCCATGTATCTTTGCACTATGAAGTGCTGTGGCATTACTAAGACAAATATCCTTAAAAATATGCTCGGGACAAAGCTTTTTGTGAAATTAGTCGAAAAGGCAAAAAACGCAAATCCCCACTCAGGCCCACCATCTTTCATTTCAAATATAGGTGTCTACTGTAATGGTAAGACAAAGCATCTACATGTTTGGCATTGCTGCAGTGAGGAGAGACCACTTAAACATGTATGCAGTGCTTGTCTCTGTAAGCACAAGCTGGTCACTAAACTGGCATATTTGCAATTCTGGATGTTGCAGAGTGAAAACACCTGCATGGCGAAAATAGTAACTGCAGGTGTTGATGAAGTCATTGTGAGAAGTAATTTCTAAAATGGGGTCACTTTGGGGGAGTTTTCTGCTGTTTTGGTACTTTTGGTACTCTGCAAATTTAACCCGCAAACTATTCTTGCGAAATCTGCATTCCAAAAACCCAAATAGCACTCTTATTTTCAAAGCCCTGCTGTGTGGTCAAGGAGAAGTTTCTGGAGAAATATGGTACATCAGTGCATTTGTGAGAAATCTAACATCCTAACAAAATAAAAGAAGGTTTGAAAATTAATGCTGACAAAAAGTACCCATATGAAAAAGTTATTTCTTAACATTTTTGTATGGTGAGACAAGTTGGTTTAAGGATGTAAGAAGTCATAGGATAAAAATTACTAATATTTCAAAATTTTAAGCAATCTTTAGATATTTTCACAGGAAAAACTAAAAATATATTGACCTAAATTTACCGTAAATATGAAGTACAATGTATCACAAAAAAACACTTTCAGAATTATGGGGATATATTGAAGCATTCCAGAGTGATTACCACATAAAGTGATACATGTCATATTTTCAAAAAAATGGGGCTTGGCCATTTAGCTCTATCACCAACAGTTTATAAATCTACTCAAATAAAAAAAATGTAATATTAATTGTTATAAAATTAACTTTCAATGCCAAGTAATGGTCATATTTCTGCTGACTAGCTCTGAAAGAGTTACGTTTCAAAAGCTGCCTGAAGTCAGGATGGCCGAGCGTCTAAGGCGCTGCGTTCAGGTCGCAGTCTCCCCTGGAGGTGTGGGTTCAAATCCCACTTCTGACATCAGCTTTTCATTTCAAGATACTAGACAGCTTTTCTTTAGAAATTGATTTGATTGGGGTCAAATCAAACTTAGTGATGGACCATAAAATAACCTTTTCCCAAATTTGGCACTTCTGGGGAGTTTTCAAATAAACTTCATGTAACATTATGCATGCAAATTGTGTTTTATGTGCAACCATCATCTGTCCCACAAACACAAAGTCACAATTAACCTGGTAAATGGAGTCACATTGAAAATGTAAAAAATCAATGACAAAATTGCTGTTTTTTTCCAACAGATTCACAAAGAGTTAATGACAGTTATTAAATATGTACAGAAAAATGCTCCTGAAATTGTATGTGTATGGCCGAAGGAGCTCAGTTGGGAGAGCGTTAGACTAAAGGTCCCTGGTTCGATCCTGGGTTTCGGCAACATCCTTTTTCTTCACCGTTTACATTTTAAGGAGAAAATAAACAAAGCACATGGACTGATTGTGTAAAGAAAATGTAAAAGGCCTACAAATCTTAACTATCTACAGAAAATAAAATGTTAAAAACTTGAGAAATGGGAACTTTTTCCTTTTGAGCAAATTAAAATTTTTTGTATTTTTTCCTCTATTTTGTTTATTTCAGTTTCACTTAGCTGTAAGAGGATTTAAAGGGAACCTGATAGCTGATATGGGCAGCATGTATTAGACAGTAGCTGAATGATTTCAGCCATGTATCTTTGCACTATGAAACGCTGTGGCATTACTAAGACAAATATCCTTAAAAATATGCTCGGGACAAAGCTTTTTGTGAAATTAGTCGAAAAGGCAAAAAACGCAAATCCCAACTCAGGCCCATCATCTTTCATTTGAAATATAGGTGTCTTCTGTAATGGTAAGACAAAGCATCTACATGTTTGGCATTGCTGCAGTGAGGAGAGACCACTTAAACATGTATGCAGTGCTTGTCTCTGTGAGCACAAGCTGGTCACTAAACTGCCATATTTGCAATTCTGGATGTTGCAGAGTGAAAACACCTGCAGGCGAAAATAGTAATTACAGGTGTTGATGAATACATTGTGAGAAGTAATTTCTAAAATGGGGTCACTTTGGTGGAGTTTTCTGCTGTTTTGGTACTTTTGGTACTCTGCAAATTTTACCCGCAAACTATTCTTGCGAAATCTGCATTCCAAAACCCAAATAGCACTCTTATTTTTAACCCCTTAATGTCCACTGACGTGCAGAGTCCGTCATGGCAAGGTGCCAGTTCCGGCACCAGGACGGACTCTGCACGTCATGGCTTTGATCTACCACTGCGTGTAAACACGCAGTGGTAGATCAGTGCCGACAGCTGTCACAGACAGCTGACAGGCACGGCAAGCGGTGCGGGGACCTTTGCCGTCGGTCCCCGCACCTACAGCGCTGTGCTTGGTCAGTCAATCTGACTGACCAAACACAGCAGAGATTGCACAGGAGAAGCTGAAATTTCAGCTTCCTCAGCGCGATCAGTGCAGGAGCCGGCGCTGCAGTGGCCACAGGCTTCCTGCACTGACAGCCAGGAGCGGAGCCCCCACCGCCCCTGGCTGTTAACCCCCTGACTGCTGCGATCCAGCGCGATCGCAGAGCTCAGGGGGTGAGGCAGAGGGTCGGGAGCTCCCTCTGCCTCAGATCAGCACCCTGCAATGTATTTGCAGGGGCCGATCTCTGCCTTGATGACCCGGGGTTTTGTCATGACAACCTCCGGGTCATCTAGCTACGGAAAGCTGCTGTGATCATGTCACAGCAGCTTCCACTATAGTTGCAATGCATTGCAATGCCAGAGCATTGCAATGCATTGTAACTGCAATAAAAAGTAAAAAAAGTGAAAGTCCCATAAAGGGACAAGTTAAAAAAAATCATTTTTTAAAAAAATTGTAAAAAAAATATTAAAAAATAATTTTAAAAAAATCCCCTAAAAAATACACATTTTTATGTAATAAAAAAAATAAAAACAAAAAACATACACATGTTTGGTATCGCCACGTCCATAAAAATCCCATCTATAAAAGCGTAACCCTAGTTAACCCCTTCAGTGAAAGCCGTAAAAAAAAAAACACAAAAAAGTAGTAAATTATACTTTTTCCAAGCGGTATCATTATACCGCTTGGAAAAAGTGCAATAACACGCGATCAAAAAGTCAGATATAAATAATCATGGTACCGCTGAAAACGTCATCTTGTCCTGCAAAAAACAAGCCGCTATACAGCATCATCAGCGAAAAATAAAAAAGTTATAGCTCGCGGAATAAACTGATGCAAAAATAATTATTTTTTCTATAAAATTTTTTATTGTGTAAAAAACGCCAAAACATAAAAAAAAATATATAAATGAGGAATCGCCGTAACCGTAGTGACCCGAAGAATAAAGCTGCTTTATCAATTTTACCACACACGGAACGGAGGAAAAAAAAAAAAACAATTCCTGAATTGCTGGTTTTTGTTCATTCTGATTCCACAAAAATCGGAATAGGAAACGATCAAAAAACGTTATGTGCCTGAATATGGTACCAATAAAAACGTCAGCTCGTCACGCAAAAAATAAGCCCATAGATAACTCTGTCGGCCGAAATATGGAAAAATTATAGCTCTCAAAATACGGCGATGCAAAAATTTCTTACAAAAAATTATTCCAAAAAAAAGCATCTTTTAGTGTGTGACAGAAGCTAAACATGAAAAAAGAGTATAAATCTGGTATCGCTGTAATCGCACCGATCCGAGGAATAAAGTCGCCTAATCACTAATACCGCACGAGGAACGGCGCAAAAAAGAAAACCAATTCTTCACCTTTTGTGGATTTGTTCATTGTGCCTCCCAAAGATCGCAGTAATGCGATCACAGTGGTTCCCCCCACATATGGGGTATCAGCGTACTCGGACAAAATGCACAATAGCTTTTGGGGCCCTATTTCTCCTGTTACCCTTAGAAAAATAAAAATTTGGGGCAAAAAGATTATTTTTGTGGAAAAAATATGATATTTTTATTTTCACGGCTCTACGTTATAAACTTCTGTGAAGCACTTGGGGGTTCAAAGTGCTCACCACACATCTAGATAAGTTCCTTGGGGGGGTCTAGTTTCCAAAATGGAGTCACTTGTGGGGGGTTTCTACTGTTTAGGCACATCAGGGGCTTTCCAAACGTGACATGACACCCGCAGACCATTCATCAAAGTCTGCATTTAAAAACGGTGCTCCTTCCCTTCCGAGCTCTGCCATGCGTCAAAATAGTGGTTCCCCCCACATATGGGATATCAGCATACTCAGGACAAATTGCACAATAGCTTTTGGGGTCCTATTTCTCCTGTTACCCTTATAAAAATAAAAATTTGGGGGCAAAAAGATTATTTTTGTGGAAAAAAAATATGATATTTTTATTTTCACGGCTCTACGTTATAAACTTCTGTGAAGCACTTGGGGGTTCAAAGTGCTCACCACACATCTAGATAAGTTCCTTGGGGGGTCTAGTTTCCAAAATGGAGTCACTTGTGGGGGGTTTCTACTGTTTAGGCACATCAGGGGCTTTCCAAACGTGACATGACACCCGCAGACCATTCCATCAAAATCTGCATTTGAAAAAGGCGCTCCTTCCCTTTCCAGCTCTGCCATGCGTCAAAATAGTGGTTCCCCCCACATATGGGATATCAGCGTACTCAGGACAAATTGCACAATAGCTTTTGGGGTCCTATTTCTCCTGTTACCCTTATAAAAATAAAATTTGGGGGCAAAAAGATTATTTTTGTGGAAAAAAATATGATATTTTTATTTTCACGGCTCTACGTTATAAACTTCTGTGAAGCACTTGGGGGTTCAAAGTGCTCACCACACATCTAGATAAGTTCCTTGGGGGGTCTAGTTTCCAAAATGGAGTCACTTGTGGGGGGTTTCTACTGTTTAGGCACATCAGGGGCTTTCCAAACGTGACATGACACCCGCAGACCATTCCATCAAAATCTGCATTTGAAAAAGGCGCTCCTTCCCTTTCCAGCTCTGCCATGCGTCAAAATAGTGGTTTACCCCCACATATGGGGTATCAGCGTACTCAGGACAAATTGCACAATAACTTTTGGGGTCCTGTTACCCTTTGGAAAATAACAATTGGGGGTGGAAAGATCATTTTTGTGGAAAAGATATGATTTTTTAATTTTACTGCTCTACGTTATAACCTTCTGTGAAGCCCTTGGGGGTTCAAAGCTTTCACCACACATCTAGATAAGTTCCTTGGGGGGTCTAGTTTCCAAAATGGGGTTACTTGTGGGGGGTTTCCACTGTTTAGGCACACAGGGGCTCTCCAAATACGACATGGCGTCCAATCTCAATTCCAGCCAAAAAAGTCAAATGGCGCTGCTTCCCTTCCGAGCTCTGCCATGCACCCAAATAGTGGTTTACCCCCACATATGGGGTATCAGCGTACTCAGGACTAATTGCACAATAACTTTTGGGGTCCTTTTATCATTTGGAAAATAAAAATTGGGATGAAAAGATCATTTTTTTGGAAAAAATATGATTTTTTAATTTTACGGCTCTACGTTATAACCTTCTGTGAAGCCCTTGGGGGTTCAAAGCTCTCACTACACATTTAGATAAGTTACTTGGGGGGTCTAGTTTCCAAAATGGGGTCACTTGTGGGGGGTTTCCACTGTTTAGGCACATAGGGACTCTCCAAATGCGACATGGCGTCCAATCTCAATTCCAGCCAAAAAACTCAAATGGCGCTGCTTCCTTTCCGAGCTCTGCAATGCGGCCAAATAGTGGTTTACCCCCACACATGGGGTATCGCTGTACTCAGGAGAAATTGTACAACAAATATTGTGGTTCATTTTCTACTGATACCCTTGACAAAATTTTAAAAAATTGTGTCGAAAGAAAAATTTTGGGAAAAAAAGTTAAATGTTAATTTTTTCCTTCCACATTGCTTCAATTCTTGTGAAGTACCTAAAGGGTTAATAAACTTCTTGAATGTGGCTTTGAACACATTGAGGGGTGCAGTTTTTAGAATGGTGTCACTTTTGGGTATTTTCTGTCATATTGACCCCTCAAATTCACTTCAAATGTGAGGTGGTCCCTAAAAAAAATGCTTTTGTAAATTTTGTTGGAAAAATGAGAAATTGCTGGTCAAATTTTAACACTTATAACTTCCTAACAAAAAAAATTTTGGTTCCAAAATTGTGCTGATGTAAAGTAAACATGTGGGAAATGTTATTTATTAACTAATTTTTGTGACATATCTCTCTGATTTAATGGCATAAAAATTAAAAGTTTGAAAATTGCAAAATTTTCAAAATTTTTGCCATATTTCCGTTTTTTTCATAAATAAACGCAAGTTATATTGAAGAAATTTTACCACTATCATGAAGTACAATATGTCTCGAGAAAACAATCTCAGAATCGCCAAGATCCGTTGAAGCGTTCCAGAGTTATAACCTCATAAAGAGACAGTGGTCAGAATTGTAAAAATTGGCCTGGTCTTTAACATACAAAATGGCTTGGTCTTTAAGGGGTTAAAGCCCTGCTGTGTGGCCAAACAGTAGTTTCTGGAGAAATATGGTACATCACTGCATTTGTGAGAAATCTAACATCCTAACAAAATAAAAAAAGGTTTGAAAATTAATGCTGACAAAAAGTACCCATATGAAAATGTTATTTCTTAACATTTTTGTATGGTGAGACAAGTTGGTTTAAGGATGTAAGAAGTCATAGGATAAAAATTACTAATATTTCAAAATTTTAAGCAATCTTTACATATTTTCACAGGAAAAACTAAAAATATATTGACCTAAATTTACCGTAAATATGAAGAACAATGTATCACAAAAAAACACTTTCAGAATTATGGGGATATATTGAAGCATTCCAGAGTGATTACCACATAAAGTGATACATGTCATATTTTCAAAAAAATGGGGCTTGGCCATTTAGCTCTATCACCAACAGTTTATAAATCTACTCAAATAAAAAAAATTTAATGTTAATTGTTATAAAATCACTTTCAATGCCAAGTAATGGTCATATTTATGCTGACTAGCTCTGAAAGAGTTACGTTTCAAAAGCCACCTGAAGTCAGGATGGCCGAGCGGTCTAAGGCGCTGTGTTAAAGTCGCAGTCTCCCCTGAAGGCGTGGGTTCAAATCCCACTTCTGACATCAGCTTTTCATTTCAAGATACTAGACAGCTTTTCTTTAGAAATTGATTTGATGGGGTCAAACCAAACTTAGTGATGGACCATAAAATAACCTGTTCCCAAATTTAGCACTTCTGGGGAGTTTTCAAATAAACTTGATGTAACATTATGCATGCAAATTGTGTTTTATGTGCAACCATCATCTGTCCCACAAACACAAAGTCACAATTAACCTGGTAAATGGAGTCACATTGAAAATGTAAAAAATCAATGACAAAATTGCTGTTTTTTTCCAACAGATTCACAAAGAGTTAATGACAGTTATTAAATATGTACAGAAAAATGCTCCTGAAATTGTATGTGTATGGCCGAAGTAGCTCAGTTGGGAGAGCGTTAGACTGAAGATCTAAAGGTCCCTGGTTTGATCCCGGGTTTCGGCAACATCCTTTTTCTTCACCGTTTACATTTTAAGGAGAAAATAAACAAAGCACATGGACTGATTATGTAAAGAAAATGTAAAAGGCCTACAAATCTTAACTATCTACAGAAAATAAAATGTTAAAAACTTGAGAAATGGGAACTTTTTCCTTTTGAGCAAATTAACATTTTTTGTATTTTTTCCTCTATTTTGTTTATTTCAGTTTCACTTAGCTGTAAGAGGATTTAAAGGGAACCTGATAGCTGATATGGGCAGCATGTATTAGACAGTAGCTGAATGATTTCAGCCATGTATCTTTGCACTATGAAGTGCTGTGGCATTACTAAGACAAATATCCTTAAAAATATGCTTGGGACAAAGCTTTTTGTGAAATTAGTCGAAAAGGCAAAAAACGCAAATCCCCACTCAGGCCCATCATCTTTCATTTCAAATATAGGTGTCTTCTGTAATGGTAAGACAAAGCATCTACATGTTTGTCATTGCTGCAGTGAGGAGAGACCACTTAAACATGTATGCAGTGCTTGTCTCTGTAAGCACAAGCTGGTCACTAAACTGGCATATTTGCAATTCTGGATATTGCAGAGTGAAAACACCTGCATTGCGAAAATAGTAATTACAGGTGTTGATGAATTCATTGTGAGAAGTAATTTCTAAAATGGGGTCACTTTGGGGGAGTTTTCTGCTGTTTTGGTACTTTGGTACTCTGCAAATTTCACCCGCAAACTATTCTTGCGAAATCTGCATTCCAAATCCCAAATAGCACTCTTATTTTCAAAGCCCTGCTGTGTGGCCAAACAGTAGTTTCTGGAGAAATATGGTACATCACTGCATTTGTGAGAAATCTAACATCCTAACAAAATAAAAGAAGGTTTGAAAATTAATGATGACAAAAAGTACCCATATGAAAAAGTTATTTCTTAACATTTTTGTATGGTGAGACAAGTTGGTTTAAGGATGTAAGAAGTCAAAGAATAAAAATTAATATTTCAAAATTTTAAGCAATCTTTAGATATTTTCACAGGAAAAACTAAAAATATATTGACCTAAATTTTCCGTAAATTTGAAGTACAATGTATCACAAAAAAACACTTTCAGAATTATGGGGATATATTGAAGCATTCCAGAGTGATTACCACATAAAGTGATACATGTCATATTTTCAAAAAAATTGGGGCTTGGCCATTTAGCTCGATCACCAACAGTTTAAAAATCTACTAAAATAAAAAAAATGTAATATTAATTGTTATAAAATCACTTTCAATGCCAAGTAATCGTCACATTTCTGCTGACCAGCTCTGAAAGAGTTACTTTTCAAAAGTCAATGAAGTCAGGATGGCCGAGCGGTCTAAGGCGCTGCGTTCAGGTCGCAGTCTCCCCTGGAGGCGAGGGTTCAAATCCCACTTCTGACATCAGCTTTTCATTTTAAGATACTAGACAGCTTTTCTTTAGAAATTGATTTGATTGGGGTCAAATCAAACTTAGTGATGGACCGTAAAATAACCTGTTTCCAAATTTGGCACTTCTGGGGAGTTTTCAAATAAACTTCATGTTACATTATGCATGCAAATTGTGTTTTATGTGCAACCATCATCTGTCCCACAAACACAAAGTCACAATTAACCTGGTAAATGGAGTCACATTGAAAATGTAAAAAATCAATGACAAAATTGCTGTTTTTTTCCAACAGATTCACAAAGAGTTAATGACAGTTATTAAATATGTACAGAAAAATGCTCCTGAAATTGTATGCGTATAGCCGTAGTAGCTCAGTTGGGAGAGCGTTAGACTGAAGATCTAACGGTCCATGGTTTGATCTCGGTTTTCGGCAACATCCTTTTTCTTCACCGTTTACATTTTAAGGAGAAAATAAACAAAGCACATGGACTGATTATGTAAAGAAAATGTAAAAGGCCTACGAATTTTAACTATCTACAGAAAATAAAATGTTAAAAACTTGAGAAATGGGAACTTTTTCCTTTTGAGCAAATTAACATTTTTTGTATATTTTCCTCTATTTTGTTTATTTCAGTTTCACTTAGCTGTAAGAGGATTTAAAGGAACCTGATAGCTGATATGGGCAGCATGTTTTAGACAGTAGCTGAATGATTTCAGCCATGTATCTTTGCACTATGAAGTGCTGTGGCATTACTAAGACAAATATCCTTAAAAATATGCTCGGGACAAAGCTTTTTGTGAATTTAGTCAAAAAGGCAAAAAACGCAAATCCCCACTGAGGCCCATCATCTTTAATTTCAAATATAGGTTTCTACTGTAATGGTAAGACAAAGCATCTACATGTTTGGCATTGCTCCCGTGAGGAGAGACCACTTAAACATGTATGCAGTGCTTGTCTCTGTAAGCACAAGCTGGTCACTAAACTGGCATATTTGCAATTCTGGATGTTGCAGAGTGAAAACACCTGCATGGCGAAAATAGTAATTACAGGTGTTGATGAATTCATTGTGAGAAGTGATTTCTAAAATGGGGTCACTTTGGGGGAGTTTTCTGCTGTTTTGGTACTTTTGGTACTCTGCAAATTTCACCCGCAAACTATTCTTGCGAAATCTGCATTCCAAAACCCAAATAGCACTCTTATTTTTAAAGCCCTGCTGTGTGGCCAAACAGTAGTTTCTGGAGAAATATGGTACATCACTGCATTTGTGAAAATCTAACATCCTAACAAAATAAAAGGAGGTTTGAAAATTAATGCTGACAAAAAGTACCCATATGGAAAATGTTATTTCTTAATGTTTTTGTGTGGTGCGACAAGTTGGTTTAAGAATGTAAGAAGTCAAACAATAAAAATTACTAATATTTCAAAATTTTAAGCAATCTTTAAATATTTTCACAGGAAAAACTAAAAATATATTGACCTAAATTAACCGTAAATATGAAGTACAATGTATCACAAAAAACACTTTCAGAATTATGGGGATATATTGAAGCATTCCAGAGTGATTACCACATAAAGTGATACATGCCATATTTTCAAAGAAATGGGGCTTGGCCATTTAGCTCGATCACCAACAGTTCAAAAATCTACTAAAAAAAAAAAATGTAATATTAATTGTTATAAAATCTCTTTCAATGCCAAGTTATGGTCATATTTCTGCTGACTAGCTCTGAAAGAGTTACATTTCAAAAGCCATCTGAAGTCAGGATGGCTGAGTGGTCTAAGGCGCTGCGTTCAGGTCGCAGTCTCCCCTAGAGGCGTGGGTTCAATTCCCACTTCTGACATCACGTTTTCATTTCAAGATACTAGACAGCTTTAATTGATATGATTTGGGTCAAACCAAACTTAGTGATGGACCATAAAATAACCTGTTCCCAAATTTGGCACTTCTGGTGAGTTTTCAAACAAACTTGATGTAACATTGTGCATGCAAATTGTGTTTTATGTGCAACCATCATCGTCCTACAAACACAAAGACACAATTATCCTGGTAAATGAAGTCATATTGAAAATGTAAAAAATCAATGACAAAATTGCTGTTTTTTTCCAACTACTTGACAAACAGTTAATGAAAGTTATTAAATACTTACAGAAAAATGCTCCTGAAATTGTACGCGTATGGCCGTAGTAGCTCAGTTGGGAGAGCGTTAGACTGAAGATCTAAAGGTCCCTGGTTTGATCCCGGGTTTCGGCAACATCCTTTTTCTTCACCGTTTACATTTTAAGGAGAAAATAAACAAAGCACATGGACTGATTATGTAAAGAAAATGTAAAAGGCCTACAAATCTTAACTACCGTATTTTTCGGACCATAAGACGCACCTTTTTTCTTCCAAATTTAGGAGGAAAGTGTGGGTGAGTCTTATGGTCGAAATATAACATGTGAGGAGGGGGCAGGAGGCAGCGGTGAAGTGAGATCGCAGGAGGCAGGAAAATATCCCCTCCGCTGCAGGAATCCAGCGCTGGGGAAACCACTGGTCCCGATACTTAAGTGCAGTGAATATTCATTAGCCGCTTCCCCGCCCACCTATCAGCTGAGTAGTGAGCGGGGAGCAGCAAATGACAGAGCCACATGGTTCCCCAGCGCCTGAATCCTGCAGCAGCTGGGGAGATGTGTGTAGGAAGGAGAAGGAGGGAGCAGAGTGCAGCAGGAGGCATCGCATACCTGACAGCCTGGGGGCTGTGCTGATGCGATGCTGAATGCTCCTGTGGAGGACCTGTGATGAGGTCATGAAAAGGGAGGGCTGGAGCATCACATGACCACACAAAGCCCTGCCTCTTCATGATGTCATCACAGGTCCTTCAGACACACTGTACAACAGAGAATTAATTAAAAGGTTAGTAATGAGAGCACATAAAAAATCACTCTGCCATCCTGTGGTGGACTTTAACTCCCAGCATGCCATAGGATCTGCAGGACATGCTGAGAGTTATAGTTCTCCCATGGGATCTTAAAGCAGCACTCCAGTGTTATTTTTCAGTGCTGGAGTGGTGCTTTAAATATAAGCCCCATGCCCCCATTCATATATTCATCCTCCAGCATCTTCACATAGTACTTTACAGACACCACACTTTTCCCGCAGCACCATCTTCTACCCGTAACTTCCAACATAATAACATACTACTATATATAATAACACCACATATAATAGTATGTTATTTATGTTATTAAATATTTTACCACATTTTTTGCTTCAAATATATTTTTCCCTATTTTCCACCTCTAAAACCTGGGTGCGTCTTATAGTCCAGTGCGTCTTATAGTCCGAAAAATACGCTATCTACAGAAAATAAAATGTTAAAAATTTGAGAAATAGGAACTTTTTCCTTTTGAGCAAATTAATATTTTTGTATTTTTTCCTCTATTTTGTTTATTTCAGTTTCACTTACCTGTAAGAGGATTTAAAGGGTACCTGATAGCTGATATGGGCAGCATGTATTAGACAGTAGCTGAATGATTTCAGCCATGTATGTTTGCACTATGAAATGCTGTGGCATTACTAAGACAAATATCCTTAAAAATATGCTCGGGACAAAGCTTTTTGTGAAATTAGTCGAAAAGGCAAAAAACGCAAAAAGCCCCACTCATGCCCATCATCTTTCATTTGAAATATAGGTTTCTACTGTAATGGTAAGACAAAGTATCTACATGTTTGGCATTGCTGCAGTGAGGAGAGACCACTTAAACATGTATGCGGTGCTTGTCTCCATAAGCACAAGCTGGTCACTAAACTGGCATATTTGCAATTATGAATGTTGCAGAGTGAAAACACCTGCATGGTGAAAATAGTAATTACAGGTGTTGATGAATTCATTGTGAGAAGTAATTTCTAAAATGGGGTCACTTTGGGGGAGTTTTCTGCTGTTTTGGTACTTTTGGTACTCTGCAAATTTCACCCACAACTATTCTTGCAAAATCTGCATTCCAAAACGCAAATAGCACTCTTATTTTCAAAGCCCTGCTGTGTGGCCAAACAGTAGTTTCTGGAGAAATATGGTACATCACTGCATTTATGAGAAATCTAACATGTCTGAAATCCTAACAAAATAAAAGGAGGTTTGAAAATGAATGCTGACAAAAAGTACCCATATGGAAAATGTTGTTTAATATTTTGTGTGGTGCGACAAGTTGATTTAAAAATATAAGAAGTCAAAGAATAAAAATTACTAATTTTTCAAAATTTTAAGCAATCTTTAGATATTTTCACAGGAAAAACTAAAAATATATTGACCTAAATTTACCGTTAATATAAAGTACAATGTATGACAAAAAACACTTTCAGAATTATGGGTACAAATTGAAGCATTCCAGTTATTACGACATAAAGTGATACATGTCATATTTTCAAAAAAATGGGTCTTGGCCATTTAGCTCATAATGGACTCAATTACCAATAGTTTAAAAATCTATATTAAAATAAAAAAAATGTAAAATTAATTGTTATAAAATCACTTTCAATGCCAAGTAATGGTCATATTTCTGCTGACTTGCTCAGAAAGAGTTATGTTTCAAAGGCCACCTGAAGTCAGGATGGCTGAGCGGTCTAAGGCGCTGTGTTGAGTATGCAGTTTCCGCTGTAGATGTGGGTTCAAATTTCACTTCTGACATCATTTTTTTCATTTCAAGAAACTCTACACCCTCACTCTAGGATTCTGTGAGGCGTCTTATAGCCTCATGGTGGGGGCATCCTCGTCGCTTATACTCTGACCCTTGGCCGAGTGTGTTTGACCCTGTTGTGTCTGTAATACGTTATGTCTGTCTGGTTCTGGTTTGGCTGTGTTTCTGTTACGAGTTTTGCCGCCCCTTTTGTACTGTGCTGCTTTCTCTGTGTATGACCCCTTGGCTATATCCTGACTACCCTCTGCTTGCTTTTCTTGTACTGCACTGCCCTCTCTGTGTATGACCTCTTGGTTACATCCTGACTATCCATTCTGTCTATGCCCCTTGGTAACTTTGTCCTGTAGTTACCATTCTAGGAGCATTCCTTCAGCTCCTAGCTCTCTGGAGATTAGGCCATGCCCCCAGCAGTCAGGTCCTTCAGGTCCTATCTGGCCTGAAGCAATCTCTCTCTGCTCCTGCTTCCTCTGAGAGACTTGTGGCCGGCTCTGCCCCTTGGCAGTCATGTGCTTCAGGTCCTGTTTGTCTGAAGCACACAGCTTCACCGCTGCTGCTCTGCTCCACAGGTATATTTGGGCACAGTGTGTTTAACTCAGAACGCTCACACTGGCTCTGTGAGCAAGTGCAGTGCGGTGTTCGTGATAAGAAGTGGACAGAGTGGGGTCACACATTACACCACTGATCCCATAGCAGTAGACAGAGCAGGGTTACACATTACACAACTGCTCCCATAGAAGTGGACAGAGCAGGGTCACACATTACACCACTGCTCCCATAGAAGTAGACAGAGTGGAATCACACATTACACCACTTCTCCCATAGAAGTAGACAGATTGGAATCAAACATTACATCACTGCTCCCATAGAAGTGGACAAAGCGGTGTCACACATTACATAAATTAAATACTGTGTATCTAATCCCATCCTGTGTGATGCACTCCTCTGAGCTCAATAACTAATCCCATCATGTGATACACTTCACTTAGCGTTGTATATAATACCAACATGTGTTACACTAAGTGTATCTAATCGCACACATGATACACTCTACATATCTAACCCCAGTTTATGATAAAGCGAGCAGCACCAGCTAACAGAATCAGTGCTGCCATCCTCAATGACAATAATCTACTTGTCAGTATCACTTTGCAGTCACCAACAAAATGGCTCTCATGTGAGCAGATTCCACCCACATTTAATGCAGTCATAATGTGAGCTAGTTGTACACTAGGTTTTCATGGCAAATTTCAGCAGCTGCTCCCACTGGTGTTTAAAAGTGGAAAATATCAATACTATTTAAATTATTTTTCATATTTTACTTCATTTAAAACATTTGGAAATATTAAAAAAAAAATTAAACATCAATACATTACATTTTTCAATTGTTGCAAAAACTTTTTTCCTGGCACTTTCCCTTTAAAATAAAAACCTGATTTAAACAAAAGGTTGTTTACTTATGATAAATTCCATTTAATATGTGTCTGCTGTGAACAATTATGTTTGCTTGTGTCTCTCACCCTATGAACAGATTAGTTTTCTGCTACAACTACCCGTAGAGGCCAGCTGCAAAATATGGGATGTGCATAACAGTAAGTACATATAGTAGCGTTCAAAATGCTAGCAGTCCAATATGACTAATCAGTACTGTTGAGCGATACTGCTCGATATCTAAAAATATCGGATCGGAATGGTATCGCCGATATCACTAAATATCGGCGATATCCGATTCCGATACCGGAAGTCCCATGTAAGTCTATGGGAACAAAATATCGCAACTAAAAAAACACTTTCTTTCCTTGTAAACACAAAATATACACACTTAGAATACATATATATATATATATATATATATACATGTCATTGTGACATATATATATATATATACATATATTTATAGTTTATTCACTTCTACATAGTAAAATAGCCTCTGATTCAATTGCCAGGTAAAGCCGGCATTTGTGAAAAGACAGAAGCACCCGAGGGTCCAGTCGCCACAGAGATGTTGCATCGCACCCAGCGGTGTGACAACTTACTCTCAGGTAAGGAGGAAACACCCCATTGACTCCAACCACTGCATTCAACAGTACACTATGCCAGCTGAGTGTAGGCGGACCCAATGGGATGGTCTAGCTCAGGCTGGTTAGAACAGGGTGTAGCTAGTTGGATGGGAGGGGTTGAGTCAGCCTTATGCTGCATGTCTTTGTAGTAAGAATTGTTTCCTTTCCTGCTTTCTTACTACGTCGCATACTCCACTCTGCTACATCACTCTGCACCATTGCTCTATCTCACATCTATCTGCCCTGGAAGGATACCGTCTTACCTGTACAAGACTTATCACCTAACTGCACTACACCATCCCTGCCAGAGGACCTGCACAGCAGTGCTGGTCACCCTGACCAGGTACTACAGGTGGCGTCACGACAAACTACACAAACATTCTATCATCCCCTGGAAATATCCCACATTCCAGTGAGCGACCAGGGCACGGACATAGCTGTGCTACCCGTCACATCCCCCATAGAAGTCGACGGGCTTGGTGCCGAGTACCCCCAAAACCTGTGGCTCTGTGCGACTCAACTTTGGCGTCACGAACAGGATTCAAAAGCTCGCTATAAGCGAGTCCTGTGTGCCTTAATTGAACTGTTTTTTTGCTTGAGAATTGCAAAAATCATCATAGACTGTATTTGCCATTTTTCCGTCATATCTGCGCCACGAGGCACAGGTGAAGAATAAGGGCGTGCTCTCGTGGGCGTACACTCACTCCGTGGCGCGAAAACGATGTCCGCACACTCTAAATGTTACTGCAATGTAAGATCGTGCCCCACAGCTCTGGAGTTCCGCCTCCTCATCCTCCTCAGTGGGCGGAAACGAACGCGAAGGTCCCGCCTCCCTACAAAAGATGGCGCCTCTCCTGATGCTAATGACATATGTGACTTGGCAGAGATGGCGAACGAACGTGAGCAGAAGTGGGAAGGGATGGAGGAGTCAGAGCTCTCCCCCCACGGAAGCGACCCGATCGCCACGGAGCCACCGTTTGGCACCCGGCCTGGAAACCCTCCTACGCTGGAAGAAGCGGAGGATACCCTGAGAGACCTGGCCCGGCACCGGGAGGAGGTCGCCAGGATGGAAGCGAGCTGGCGGGCCCTAAAACTACAATTGGAGCGGCGCCAATCCCTCTTACCCCCTGAAGTGTCTGTACCGGAAGGTGAGGCACCCGTTCCAGTAGAGGAGGCCGTGCGGGCATCCCAGCCCTTGCAATCTGAACCGGTTGACAGAGGAGGCCGTGCGGGCATCCCAGCCCTTGCAATCTGAACCGGTTGACAGTATCTCAGTGGAGGCACCCGTTCCAGTACAGGAGGCCGTGCGGGCATCCCAGCCCTTGCAATCTGAACCGGTTGCCAGTATCACAGTGGAGGCACCCGTTCCTGCAGAAAACGCCGCACCAGCACCCCAGATCCCGCTGTCTGCCCCCGTCGCTGAGGCAGAAGAAGCGACACCCGTCCTCATGGAGAGGCCGCGCAGGCACCAGAGCTCTACCTGCCTGTACCGGAGCCCCGACCGTCATCTGTTCCAGAGCCGGCTGCTTCCGCCACAGGTGAGCGCCGCCAGGACTGGCGGGCGCCAGGAGAGCTGCCGCAAATCGGACATCGTAAGCTGGCGTTTGATGGTGGAGACATGGAGCTGCTGGTGGAGGAGAATTACAACCGGCGTCAGAGGGGGCGACAAGAGGGAGCAGCGAGAATCCCAAAAGCTTCGGCAACGTCACCTGGAGAAGGACCTGGCAGAGAAGGCACGTATGAGAAAGGATAAAAGTACGGTGAGGGAGCCGCGGCGTAAGGGTGCAGTACGGAACTTTAAGTTAAAAGGTGGTTGGGGCTTCATTCAGGAGCCTGGACTTTATTTAGAAGTTTTTGTAACCCGGCGGGACGTGGAGGCTCACCTCCCAGAAGGACACCCGGGGAGGGACCTGTTGCCAGGAGACTTAGTGACTAGAGTTGAGTGATACTTTCCGATATCCAAAAGTATCGGCATCTGAATGGTATCGCCGATACCCAAAAAATATCGGCGATACCCGATACCGATACCGGAAGTCCAATGTAAGTCTATGGGAACAAAATATCGAAATAAAAAAAAACCCATTCTTGCCTTGTAGGTTAATTGTACATGAAGGAAAACAACAAAGAGTAATGTAGAATGTATTGGGGGAGGTTGAGGAGACATTAAAGGCATAGATGTTTAACCCAATCCAATGGAATAGCATTAATTTTTTTTTTTAGGAAATACGTTCGGATTGACGAAGAAATTCACAATGTTGTTAACCTTTTTTCTATTTTGTCAAATATGTCTGTTTCACAACTTCCATGGTCTTCACCTTTTTAACTTTTCACACACTTTCTCCTTATAATCTTCAGCAGCATCATCTTTCTCATCAAATTATTCTTCATCTTCACCTTCTTAAAACTTCTAAAACTTCTTGCTATTCATCTTTTTGTTAACATTACTTATATTGTTCTTATTAAACAGTTATTATTCTTCATATTCTACTTCTTCATCTTCTTCCTATTCATCCTTTTCATCATATTCTTATTTGTGACAGACATTCCTGTACTTGTAATCTGTAAAACTCTGAATTTTCATCCTTCCGTTCTTGCTGTCACGAAAGATTTTAATTACAACAGTATTTGTCCGCGTTCAGTTTAGCCTGCAGCAGCATCAGGCATTTTCCAGGGGCACCACGAGGAGGAACGGACTCACCCCCATACACTGCTTAGTCTTCTTCTGCTTAGAATTTAGAGCATATATTTTGCTCTTCATTTTGGTCTTATACTTAATGTTCTTCTGCTTTTTGATCTTCTGCTTATTGTTCTTCTGTCTCTTGTTCTGTATCTTGTAGTTTGTCTTAACCTTCTTTGTCCTGTTGGTGATGGCACAAAAGCCAATGGAAGTAACGAGGACCAGCTGACTGTGCTGGAACCCAGAGGGTCAGCAGAAGGAAAAGAGCCAATGGCACAACCGAGGACCAGCTGACGTTACTGGGACACGGTTACTAAGCAGGAGGTACCTGTGCTCCAAAGCACTACCAAGGACCAGCAGACGTTGCTAGAACTCGGATACCGACATGGAGGCACCTAGGCCAAAGGCACTGCGGAGAACCAGCTGACGGTACTGGAACCCGGATGGGTAGCAGAAGGTACCCATGGAAATTAAAGTTGAGGCAGCAGGACTGTTTGCCGTTCACACAGCAGGGGAACAGCTGACATTACTGAACCCCAGTAACACAGGAGCAAGTGTAGACTGTGCTAACAGCACTTCCGAGAAACAACTGGCGGTGTTGTAGCCCAGGGATGAGAAGAGAACATGGTGGAGGCAGCAGGACTTTTTGCCGTTCACACAGCAGGGGAACAGCTGACATTACTGAACCCCAGTAACACAGGAGCAAGTGTAGACTGTGCTAACAGCACTTCTGAGAAACAACTGGCGGTGTTGTAACCCAGGGATGAGAAGAGAACATGGTGGAGGCAGCAGGACTGTTTGCCGTTCACACAGCAGGGAACAGCTGACATTACTGAACCCCAGTAACACAGGAGCAAGTGTAGACTGTGCTAACAGCACTTCTGAGAAACAACTGGCGGTGTTGTAACCCAGGGATGAGAAGAGAACATGGTGGAGGCAGCAGGACTGTTTGCCGTTCACACAGCAGGGGAAGAGCTGACATTACTGAACCCCAGTAACACAGGAGCAAGTGTAGACTGTGCTAACAGCACTTCGAGAAACAACTGGCGGTGTTGTAACCCAGGGATGAGAAGAGAACATGGTGGAGGCAGCAGGACTGTTTGCCGTTCACACAGCAGGGGAACAGCTGACATTACTGAACCCCAGTAACACAGGAGCAAGTGTAGACTGTGCTAACAGCACTTCTGAGAAACAACTGGCGGTGTTGTAACCCAGGGATGAGAAGAGAACATGGTGGAGGCAGCAGGACTGTTTGCCGTTCACACAGCAGGGGAACAGCTGACATTACTGAACCCCAGTAACACAGGAGCAAGTGTAGACTGTGCTAACAGCACTTCCGAGAAACAACTGGCGGTGTTGTACCCAGGGATGAGAAGAGAACATGGTGGAGGCAGCAGGACTTTTGCCGTTCACACAGCAGGGGAACAGCTGACATTACTGAACCCCATAGAACACAGGAGCAAGTGTAGACTGTGCTAACAGCACTTCGAGAAACAACTGGCGGTGTTGTAACCCAGGGATGAGAAGAGAACATGGTGGAGGCAGCAGGACTTTTTGCCGTTCACACAGCAGGGGAACAGCTGACATTACTGAACCCCAGTAACACAGGAGCAAGTGTAGACTGTGCTAACAGCACTTCCGAGAAACAACTGGCGGTGTTGTAACCCAGGGATGAGAAGAGAACATGGTGGAGCAGCAGGACTGTTTGCCGTTCACACAGCAGGGGAACAGCTGACATTACTGAACCCAGTAACACAGGAGCAAGTGTAGACTGTGCTAACAGCACTTCTGAGAAACAACTGGCGGTGTTGTAACCCAGGGATGAGAAGAGAACATGGTGGAGGCAGCAGGACTGTTTGCCGTTCACACAGCAGGGGAACAGCTGACATTACTGAACCCCAGTAACACAGGAGCAAGTGTAGACTGTGCTAACAGCACTTCGAGAAACAACTGGCGGTGTTGTAACCCAGGGATGAGAAGAGAACATGGTGGAGGCAGCAGGACTTTTGCCGTTCACACAGCAGGGGAACAGCTGACATTACTGAACCCCAGTAACACAGGAGCAAGTGTAGACTGTGCTAACAGCACTTCGAGAAACAACTGGCGGTGTTGTAACCCAGGGATGAGAAGAGAACATGGTGGAGGCAGCAGGACTTTTGCCGTTCACACAGCAGGGGAACAGCTGACATTACTGAACCCCAGTAACACAGGAGCAAGTGTAGACTGTGCTAACAGCACTTCTGAGAAACAACTGGCGGTGTTGTAACCCAGGGATGAGAAGAGAACATGGTGGAGGCAGCAGGACTGTTTGCCGTTCACACAGCAGGGGAACAGCTGACATTACTGAACCCCAGTAACACAGGAGCAAGTGTAGACTGTGCTAACAGCACTTCCGAGAAACAACTGGCGGTGTTGTAACCCAGGGATGAGAAGAGAACATGGTGGAAAGCAGCAGGACTTTTGCCGTTCACACAGCAGGGGAACAGCTGACATTACTGAACCCCAGTAACACAGGAGCAAGTGTAGACTGTGCTAACAGCACTTCTGAGAAACAACTGGCGGTGTTGTAACCCAGGGATGAGAAGAGAACATGGTGGAGGCAGCAGGACTTTTGCCGTTCACACAGCAGGGGAACAGCTGACATTACTGAACCCCAGTAACACAGGAGCAAGTGTAGACTGTGCTAACAGCACTTCGAGAAACAACTGGCGGTGTTGTAACCCAGGGATGAGAAGAGAACATGGTGGAGGCAGCAGGACTGTTTGCCGTTCACACAGCAGGGGAACAGCTGACATTACTGAACCCCAGTAACACAGGAGCAAGTGTAGACTGTGCTAACAGCACTTCTGAGAAACAACTGGCGGTGTTGTAACCCAGGGATGAGAAGAGAACATGGTGGAGGCAGCAGGACTGTTTGCCGTTCACACAGCAGGGGAACAGCTGACATTACTGAACCCCAGTAACACAGGAGCAAGTGTAGACTGTGCTAACAGCACTTCGAGAAACAACTGGCGGTGTTGTAGCCCAGGGATGAGAAGAGAACATGGTGGAGGCAGCAGGACTTTTTGCCGTTCACACAGCAGGGGAACAGCTGACATTACTGAACCCCAGTAACACAGGAGCAAGTGTAGACTGTGCTAACAGCACTTCTGAGAAACAACTGGCGTGTTGTAACCCAGGGATGAGAAGAGAACATGGTGGAGGCAGCAGGACTTTTTGCCGTTCACACAGCAGGGGAACAGCTGACATTACTGAACCCCAGTAACACAGGAGCAAGTGTAGACTGTGCTAACAGCACTTCTGAGAAACAACTGGCGGTGTTGTAACCCAGGGATGAGAAGAGAACATGGTGGAGGCAGCAGGACTGTTTGCCGTTCACACAGCAGGGGAACAGCTGACATTACTGAACCCCAGTAACACAGGAGCAAGTGTAGACTGTGCTAACAGCACTTCAGAGAAACAACTGGCGGTGTTGTAACCAGGGATGAGAAGAGAACATGGTGGAGGCAGCAGGACTTTTTGCCGTTCACACAGCAGGGGAACAGCTGACATTACTGAACCCCAGTAACACAGGAGCAAGTGTAGACTGTGCTAACAGCACTTCTGAGAAACAACTGGCAGTGTTGTAACCCAGGGATGAGAAGAGAACATGGTGGAGGCAGCAGGACTTTTTGCCGTTCACACAGCAGGGGAACAGCTGACATTACTGAACCCCAGTAACACAGGAGCAAGTGTAGACTGTGCTAACAGCACTTCCGAGAAACAACTGGCGGTGTTGTAGCCCAGGGATGAGAAGAGAACATGGTGGAGGCAGCAGGACTTTTTGCCGTTCACACAGCAGGGGAACAGCTGACATTACTGAACCCAGTAACACAGGGAGCAAGTGTAGACTGTGCTAACAGCACTTCGAGAAACAACTGGCGGTGTTGTAACCCAGGGATGAGAAGAGAACATGGTGGAGGCAGCAGGACTTTTTGCCGTTCACACAGCAGGGGAACAGCTGACATTACTGAACCCCAATAACACAGGAGCAAGTGTAGACTGTGCTAACAGCACTTCCGAGAAACAACTGGCGGTGTTATAACCCAGGGATGAGAAGAGAACATGGTGGAGGCAGCAGGACTGTTTGCCGTTCACACAGCAGGGGAACAGCTGACATTACTGAACCCCAGTAACACAGGAGCAAGTGTAGACTGTGCTAACAGCACTTCTGAGAAACAACTGGCGGTGTTGTAACCCAGGGATGAGAAGAGAACATGGTGGAGGCAGCAGGACTGTTTGCCGTTCACACAGCAGGGGAACAGCTGACATTACTGAACCCCAGTAACACGGAGCAAGTGTAGACTGTGCTAACAGCACTTCCGAGAAACAACTGGCGGTGGCAAAAGACTTTTTTATGCCCGGCCCCTAGCATGTGGAAGGAATTACTGGTATTAAAAAATTTAAATTCAAATATGAGAAACGTCAAAGGTTTCAGAATATAAGCTCTCATGACTTTGACACTGTTATGATGAAAGAAAAGATCACAGGATTTATGTCTTTATATCAATTAAGGAAATGCTCTATGCCCTTCCAGGGCATGAAAACCCAAAAAAAAAAAACCATGAGAACAACAAATTTTTATCCTTATGTAGGAACTGTTCCAAAATTTATGTTCATCCCCCTGAATAATGACTTTGATACAGTCACTTTCTTGTCTTACCATTTCACTATCCTGTGTCCTGTTGTTATAGAAATTTGTGATGCTTAATTTTTTAAATTTTGTCTTTGCCTGGGAAAAAGGGGTGGTAGCCTGAAAGTTGCAATTTTTTTCCATCTTTTCAGTTATCCATTAAAAAGGTATCAACCCCTGCGACTCTAAAATCTAAATATTTTTCTATCTACTGGCTAACACGGTACAAAGATACCAGTTTTTAATTTTCAAGAAAAGGAAAAATAAGAAAATACAAATATAACGGATTATGCCTGCCCAAAAAAAAAAGGACCCAAAACCCCAAAAAAATTGGTAACAAAATATAGTTTGAAATGTAAAATAAAAGTCCCTTTTTTATTTTTATGAATAAACTTAAGGAAAAGCTATGTTAAACCCTAACAATTTAAGACAATGGGTTTTTTAATATCACTATCATCATATGCAAATTTATGTGACTCAGACATTTCAATTTTTTAAGTTCATAAAAAGTAATTTTATAGCATGTATGACGTCCCGATGGACTCATCAATTTATGATTGATGACACAAAAAATGACGATAAAAAAAACCCTTTAAAAAAACATTAGGCATTTTTTTGTCACAATTTAAGGGGTGCCTGAAGTGTAGGGGAAAAAAAGGTGGATAGCAAAGGGATTTTCTTGTCTGTATAACATGGCGCTTGAGGGTAAAGCGATTTTACTGTACTCAAAAAGTCTGTGGGGAAATCATGCATTTTTTTTGTAATGTTGAAGAGGGAAAAGAATTCTGGTTGCGAAAAACTTTATCCCAAAACACACCTTCCTATGTAAAGGGGGGGTTTTGGGAGCTTTTTGGGAATTAGCTGATATAAAATGTGAGGGTTTGGTGCGTTTTTTGCGCATAGGGGCCAAAAAAAATACAGCAGTAATAATTTAATGTGTAATACTCCACCTATG